>CM059796.1:33115000-33302500 GCA_030435695.1 Brachymystax lenok tsinlingensis
GTAGTACACACACACTGAACCAATGATTAGTAGTAGTAGTAGTACACACACACTGAACCAATGGTTAGTAGTAGTAGTACACACACACTGAACCAATGGTTAGTAGTAGTAGTTCACACACTGAACCATTGATTAGTAGTAGTAGTACACACACACTGAACCAATGATTAGTAGTAGTAGTACACAAACACTGAACCAATGATTAGTAGTAGTAGTACACACACTGAACCAATGGTTAGTAGTAGTAGTACACACACACTGAACCAATGATTAGTAGTAGTAGTACACACACACTGAACCAATGGTTAGTAGTAGTTGTACACACACCAGTAGTTGTCCTTCCTTACGCATCTTATTGGCATTGTGTCTGCATTGATTAGAATACTTTTCTGACCTCCCACTCCTCTCCCCCTCCCTCCTCTCTCCCCTCCCTCCTCTCCCTCCCCTCCCTCCCCTCTCTCCCCTCCTCCTCTCCCTCCCCTCCCTCCTCTCCCTCCTCTCCCTCCTCTCTCTCTCCCCCAGTGTGTCCCCCCCCCACGGAGCCAGAGAACGGAGGGTACTGGTGCCACCCTTCCCCCTGCCACAGCCTCACCCAGAAGACCGTGATAGAGTACTTCTGTGACGAGGGCTACGTTCTGAAGGGGGACTACAAGTTCCTCACCTGTCAGAATGGGGAGTGGGACGTACCCATGCAGATCACCTGCCGCCTCAGTCCAGGTAAGACCCAGTGTAACCTCTCCTCCTATCGTACCTGTTGTAGTATAGGCCTTTTACCATACCACTTTCTGCCTGGAGACACGGATTGACTGTGAGGCAATTATTAAAAAACCTATTACATTTCAAACTCAGTTGACAAAATAATCCAAAAGTATTCTGATTGTCTCTCTCTCTGTGTGTCTCTCTCTCTCTCTCTCTCTCTCTCTCTCTCTCTCTCTCTCTCTCTCTCTCTGTGTGTGTGTCTCTGTCAATTCAGTGTGTTATTGGAAAGTACATATTCGTATTGCCAAAGGAACAATCCTAAACCACTCTCTCTCCTTCTCCTTCTCAGATAAGGAGCCGCGGTCTCCGTTGGCGATGCCAACTCTGTCCATCGTAGTGTCCACAGCCTCCTCTGTGGTCCTCCTGCTGCTGCTGGTGGTGCTGTTTGTTCTGCTGCAGCCCAAACTCAAGTCCTTCCACCACAGCAGGTACACACACCTTCAGTACATTTACATGAATAAACACACCTTCAGTACATTTACATGAATAAACACACCTTCAGTACATTTACATGAATAAACACACCTTCAGTATATTTACATGAATAAACACACCTTCAGTATATTTACATGAATAAACACACCTTCAGTATATTTACATGAATAAACACACCTTCAGTACATTTACATGAACACACACACACCTTCAGTACATTTACATGAACACACACACACCTTCAGTACATTTACATGAACACACACACACCTTCAGTACATTTACATGAACACACACACACCTTCAGTACATTTACATGAACACACACACCTTCACTACATTTACATGAACACACACACACCTTCAGTACATTTACATGAACACACACACACCTTCAGTACATTTACATGAATAAACACACCTTCAGTACATTTACATGAATAAACACACCTTCAGTACATTTACATGAACACACACACACCTTCAGTACATTTACATGAACACACACACCTTCAGTGAACAGGTGTGCATATCGCTAACAGACATACTGTCTCTGGTTCTGTCATTAACAGTCCCTTCTCATTAGATCTGATGTTAATAGGCAGCGCTGTTGATTGTGTTGTCAGGCCTGTGGGCTGTGAGGCACGGTGGCATCTATGATGAGTTCCACAACTACCTCTAGTCCACACAGAGCTCTGTTAGGACAGGAACATCACACAGATGAGTTCCACAACTACCTCTAGTCCACACAGAGCTCTGTTAGGACAGGAACATCACACAGATGAGTTCCACAACTACCTCTAGTCCACACAGAGCTCTGTTAGGACAGGAACATCACACAGCACCACACCACCATAAATACTGGGAGGCATGCAATATCCTAAATCTCTTTCTCTCTCCCTCTTCTCTCTCGCGCTCTCCTTCCCTTCTTTCTATTTCATTCTCTCCCCTTCCCTCCCCCCTCTCTCTCTCCCTACCCCTCTCTCTCCCTCTAGGCGTGAGCAGGGTGTCTCAGGCCAGCCAGCCTCTATCGTGGTGGAAGGGGTCCAGGTGGCTCTCCCCTCCTATGAGGAGGCCGTGTACGGCAGCGGAGCCTCTCTCCCCCCACCTCCAGAGTCCCGGGTTCAGATCGTCCTGTCTGAGGGCCCCCAGGGGGCCGAGGGCGGAGCAGAGGGACCGGGTCCCAGCAGTAGGTCCCACCATTACAGAGACAGAGATACAGAGCTGTGCCTCCCCTCCTCCTCTTCCTCCTTCTCTTCATCCTGCCGTCACGCAGAGACAGTACTAGTCCACCAGGCCCCCTCCGCCTCCTCTTCGTCGTCGTGGGTTACGGCACACGGAGGGGGTGCCCATGCCAGACGTAGAAACTCAGAGAGCAGTGACCAGCTCAGCCTGCTTTCTGTCACCTCCGTAGACGACTTCTCTGATGGTAGGTGGTGCCGTGTGTGTGTGTGTGTGTGTGTGTGTGTGTGTGTGTGTGTGTGTGTGTGTGTGTGTGTGTGTGTGTGTGTGTGTGTGTGTGTGTGTGTGTGTGTGTGTGTGTGTGTGTGTTCGTGTTCACATGCATGTCCTCAACTGTTGAAGGCTTAGTGTTCGCCATTGTTTACCTTTTGTAGTCCTGACTCTCATTCCATCTTCACTTTTACCTGCGTTTATACATAATGTAGCCTGATGCTATGATCTCTAACACTGATCTCTCTCTCTCTCTCTCTCTCTGTCTCGCTCCTCTCTCTCTCTGTCTCGCTCCTCTCGCTCTCTCTGTCTCGCTCCTCTCTCGCTCTCTCTCTCTGTCTCTCTCTCTCTCTCTCTCTGTCTCGCTCCTCTCTCTCTGTGTCTCGCTCCTCTCTCTCTCTGTCTCGCTCCTCTCTCTCTGTCTCGCTCCTCTCTCTCTGTCTCGCTCCTCTCTCTCTCTCTCTCTCTCTCTCTCTGTCTTGCTCCTCTCTCTCTGTGTCTCGCTCCTCTCTCTCTGTGTCTCGCTCCTCTCTCTCTCTGTCTCGCTCCTCTCTCTCTGTCTCGCTCCTCTCTCTCTGTCTCGCTCCTCTCTCTCTCTCTCTCTCTCTCTGTGTCTCGCTCCTCTCTCTGTGTCTCGCTCCTCTCTCTCTCTGTCTCGCTCCTCTCTCTCTCTGTCTCGCTCCTCTCTCTCTGTCTCTCTCTAGATATCCCCCTGTTAAAGGAAACCTGAAGCCCCTGCAGCAGCACCAATCCCCTTCTGCTGGGGCCTACTGGGTCTTTCTACCTGAACGATACCACACTACCTTATGTCTCTGAACCACAGAACTACAGAATTACATCGTGCAGCAAACACAGGAATCATGTCAAAGAAACTCAACCTTCCTCCACATCTGCAACTTCTCACACGGCGCAAACACGAGCAGAGTCCACTTCACCCCCAATTATTACCACCCATGCACAGAACTTAGACGACCCAGGTCCACCACCAGTATCCTCTCCCCATGTCCTGTCTACCCCTTCTGCAATGATCTCTAAACTACTACCCGTGTTGTGGAGAAAAGACAAGACTACCCTCTTTCTCTCTTACTGGGAACTGACGAGCCCTTAATACCTCCTGGCCCCCTCAGTTCCAGAATGGACCTCAACACAGACAGGCAGACAGGCATCAAGTGGTTCCAGCTGAATACAGATGCATTCTGTGTGTATAAGAGCATACATAGTCACTGGCTCCAAGTTTGGTACCGTGTTTGTGTTACTGTGTACACAGCAGAGCCAATTACATATACAGGGTTCTCCCCAAAGAATGGAAGAGGGGCGCTGCATCTCTAGATTGCAGGAAATCACCCTGCTGTACTCAGCAGCACCATCTTGGTAATAAATCCTGTGGAGAACCCTGATATAGTTCTGGTACACAGAATACACTTCCCTCTAGGCCTAACTTCCTGACCCCAATCATCCACACTTCCCTCTAGGCCTAACTTCCTGACCCCAATCATCCACACTTCCCTCTAGGTCTAACTTCCTGACCCCAATCATCCACACTTCCCTCTAGGCCTAACTTCCTGACCCCAATCATCCACACTTCCCTCTAGGCCTAACTTCCTGACCCCAATCATCCACACTTCCCTCTAGGCCTAACTTCCTGACCCCAATCATCCACACTTCCCTCTAGGTCTAACTTCCTGACCCCAATCATCCACACTTCCCTCTAGGCCTAACTTCCTGACCCCAATCATCCACACTTCCCTCTAGGCCTAACTTCCTGACCCCAATCATCCACACTTCCCTCTAGGTCTAACTTCCTGACTCCAATCATCCACACTTCCAAACGCTTTATCTCAAACCACAAGGCTAGTAGCTAACATAATGATGCTTTTATCGTTGATGATGATGAGGATGATGATTACTGTGGATACAAACTTGTACTTGTGCATTTCCCTACTCTAATGGGGATAAGGAGTATCTCTTTTCAGTGAGGACTATCTTGGTTTGGGCCTTGGCCTGGTTCGCTGGCGTATGCTGCATGTTCTCTCTAGTGATGGATCGATGACGTCCTGCGGTGATGGATCGATGACGTCCTCCTAGCCCTGTCTGTCCGCTCAGTATGAAGCCCCTCTTCCTTTCTCTGCTGCCACTCTCTGGCATCTTCTTGGGTCAGTCAGCGCCACTTTTGTCTGAGGTACTAGTGTCGCGTAGATGTGACGCCACCTGTCAGAAGACAATGCACGTAGGAGGGAGGGAGGGAGGGAGCACGTCACCAAACCAAGCAACTAGAGGGCTATAGACAGACAGTATCACTCTATCATGCTAAAATAACATTAATGACACACTTGCCTTTTTCTGTTCGTCACAACAACCGATATCTGTGCTGTGTTGGGCTCCCCTGTTGCTGTGACTACCTGGTGGGTTTTGTTTGGGAGGCATCACTATGTTTTTGCCACCTGGCTGTGGAACTGAACAACACACGACTGGTTCATGAATGAACAGGGCTGCACTATATTGTCAAATTAACTAAGGCCTTGTTGTTTTTTTTACATGATGAAAACATGTTTATTTGGTGTTTGGTGACTGGACATTAGGTCATGTATGTCTTTTTCCAATCTATTTATATTGTGTGGCTGCAAGGTTGGGTTCACTAGAGGTGTTTGTCACTTGGTCTGGATGCGTTAAATGTGCGTATGCGTGTGAGAGAGAGAGAGCGAGTGTTTGTGTGTGTTTATCTTTGCCTCTGTGTACGTCAGTTAGGCGAGAGAGAGAAAGGACATGCCCATAGAATGGGTACACCAGAAATATTACCCAGGATTCCCTGCCCATAGAATGGGTACACCAGAAATATTACCCAGGATTCCCTGCCCATAGAATGGGTACACCAGAAATATTACCCAGGATTCCCTGCCCATAGAATGGGTACACCAGAAATATTACCCAGGATTCCCTGCCCATAGTAGAGATGGCTTCACACAGCTACCCCAATTCAAAATGGCTTCCCTCTTCCTGCAGTCAGAGGAACAAACAGTCATTACTGTAAGGATACAGTACATCATGTATATTTACCTGTTCAAGGACTAAGAGTTTCTTCAGAGTGACCTTGTGGATCTGCGACTTTTAAAAAGATTTAAACTGAAAAAGCCTTGCTCAAAACCGGAGCGTTGACACAACTACAACTGGTTGCAGGAAACGACCGTTATCTTTTGTTGTTAATGTTCAGTTCAAGTTTTAAGTGAGCAGTTTTAATTGACCTTTGTTGATTATAAAACCACGCGTATACGTTGAGTTCATCGTGCTAGCTCGTTAGGCTGAGGAGACACGGTCTGAGTCTAGTCTGGCTTTTTGAAAACATTTTTCCACTTTTTTTTGTTTTTGTTGGTGTGTCGGTCTGTCCACCTGTCATTGGCTTCATAAATGCAAACCGAGAACGTTGCCTTAGACCTGGTACATTTTATTACTTTGATTTTGTTTCTACTTGTATCGTAAGTTTTCATCTTTACCTGCTACGATATTGAAGCGTCTTCGGTGTTTTCCCCCAATGGCCTTACTTTTGTATTTTCTAGTCATACAACTGTCTTGTGTATTTTTCAATGTGTTTTATTTTAGTTTTTGGACTCGACTAAAGAAAGTCCATCCTTCTCTTCTCTGTCCACCCCAAGGCTTCTTCAGCAACCGTGATATTCAAAAGCCTAAGCACCTGAAACAAATCACTTTTTTCTTGATTTTATGTCTATCAGACATTTTAAATGTTAAGTGTTAAGGGCCTATTTGTACAGTGGTGTTTCCTCCCATCTCTTGATTCTGCATTTCAATGCTTTCATGTTTTGTTTTTTCCTCTGTACATTGCAGTGGGTTGTGAAGATCGTATTTTAATATTTGTATAAAGTTTAATTTAATTATACCATGTGGTGTGTGTGTGTACATAACTATTTCTAATTAAAGCTTTTTTTGAAAGTGTGTGAGATGTGATGTGTTTTTACATAGAAGATCATATTGCCTTTTTCCAAAATAGCTCCCTATTCCCTATATAGTGCACTACTTTTGACCAGAGCCCTATGGATCCTGGTCAAAAGTAGTGCACTATAGAGAATAAAGGGCAATTTGGGAGGCAACCCATATTGACATTTCTGTACTGAAAAAGAATGCAGGCCGGGGGTTATTCCACTACAAAGTCAGCTGATCATAGTTTCCACTCACCTTGGTTTTGTGTTTCATTCACCCAGATCGTTTCAGGCATACAGTGGGGGAAAAAAGTATTTAGTCAGCCACCAATTGTGCAAGTTCTCTCACTTAAAAATATGAGAGAGGCCTGTAATTTTCATCATAGGTACACTTCAACTATGACAGACAAAATGAGGAAAAAAAATCCAGAAAATCACATTGTAGGATTTTTAATGAATTTATTTGCAAATTATGGTGGAAAATAAGTATTTGGTCACATACAAACAAGCAAGATTTCTGGCTCGCACAGACCTGTAACTTCTTCTTTAAGAGGCTCCTCTGTCCTCCACTCATTACCTGTATTAATGACACCTGTTTGAACTTGTTATCAGTATAAAAGACACCTGTCCACAACCTCAAACAGTCACACTCCAAACTCCACTATGGCCAAGACCAAAGAGCTGTCAAAGGACACCAGAAACAAAATTGTAGACCTGCTCCAGGTTGGGAAGACTGAATCTGCAATAGGTAAGCAGCTTGGTTTGAAGAAATCAACTGTGGGAGCAATTATTAGGAAATGGAAGACATACAAGACCACTGATAATCTTCCTCGATCTGGGGCTCCACGCAAGATCTCACCCCGTGGGGTCAAAATGATCACAAGAACGGTGAGCAAAAATCCCAGAACCACACGGGGACCTAGTGAATGACCTGCAGAGAGCTGGGACCAAAGTAACAAAGCCTACCATCAGTAACACACTACGCCGCCAGGGACTCAAATCCTGCAGTGCCAGACGTGTCCCCCTGCTTAAGCCAGTACATGTTCAGGCCCGTCTAAAGTTTGCTAGAGAGCATTTGGATGATCCAGATGAGGATTGGGAGAATGTCAGATGAAACCAAAATAGAACTTTTTGGTAAAAACTCAACTCGTCGTGTTTGGAGGACAAAGAATGCTGAGTTGCATCCAAAGAACACCATACCTACTGTGAAGCATGGGGGTGGAAACATCATGCTTTGGGGCTGTTTTTCTGCAAAGGGACCAGGACGACTGATCCGTGTAAAGGAAAGAATGAATGGGGCCATGTATCGTGAGATTTTGAGTGAAAACCTTCCATCAGCAAGGGCATTGAAGATGAAACGTGGCTGGGTCTTTCAGCATGACAATGATCCCAAACACACCGCCTGGGCAACGAAGGAGTGGCTTCAGAAGAAGCATTTCAAGGTCCTGGAGTGGCCTAGCCAGTCTCCAGATCTCAACCCCATAGAAAATCTTTGGAGGGAGTTGAAAGTCCGTGTTGCCCAGCGACAGCCCCAAAACATCACTGCTCTAGAGGAGATCTGCATGGAGGAATGGCCCAAAATACCAGCAACAGTGTGTGAAAACCTTGTGAAGACTTACAGAAAACATTTGACCTCTGTCATTGCCAACAAAGGGTATATAACAAAGTATTGAGAAACTTTTGTTATTGACCAAATACTTATTTTCCACCATAATTTGCAAATAAATTCATAAAAAATCCTACAATGTGATTTTCTGGATTTTTTTTCCTCATTTTGTCTGTCATAGTTGAAGTGTACCTATGATGATAAATTACAGGCCTCTCTCATCTTTTTAAGTGAGAGAACTTGCACAATTGGTGGCTGACTAAATACTTTTTTTCCCCACTGTACATTGGCATTTCTTTACTCAAAAAGGTTTCCGAAACATAAAGTAGATTAACACTGTGGTTAACCTTTTATACAAGCGATGATCATTGATTGTTTATATTGACCCACTTATTCGGCCCATGATTCCATGAAACCAATTAAACCTGAGATCCAATACATGAAAGCGAAAGGTTGGACCTCCCTGTTTAAGAAGACCTAGGCCTTCTGTAACATCCATGTTTTACATGTAAGGAAGCAGAACAGAAAACACATTTTAAGAACACCCGAATTGATCTGTGTTTAGTGTTTTTTTTTTTATTCAGCGGGCCCAAAGATTGATGTGAGGTAAGTAAGCAGGCTAAAAGCTAGACCCATAGTAAACATGAGTGAAAGGCCTGTAGAGAACAGATGCTTGAAGGCCTACCCAATGTGACCTCCTCAAGGACACTCCTGGACAACCACACCTCGTTGGAGGGCAGATTGTGTCTTAACATCACCCACAGTATCCTGATACTATGATAACAACCACTTGTCCACATAACCTCCCTAAGATTCTTTTATTCACTGCTTTAACACGCTCTGCCAACCCGGATGTCCTAGCCGTGTCTGAATCCTGGCTTAGGAAGACCACCAATAACGCTGAAATCTCCATCCCTAACTGCAACATTTTCAGACAAGATAGAACGGCCAAAGGGGGCGGTGTTGCAATCTACTGCAGAGATAGCCTGCAGAGTTCTGTCTTACTGTCCAGGTCTGTACCCAAACAATTTGAACTTTTACTTTGAAAAATCCACCTTTCTAGAAACAAGTCTCTCACTGTTGCCGCTTGCTATAGACCACCCTCTGCCCCCAGCTGTGCTCTGGACACCATATGGGAATTGATTTCCCCCCATCTATCTTCAGAGTTCGTGCTGCTAGGTGACCTAAACTGGGTCATGCTTAACACCCCGGCCATCCTACAATCTAAGCTTGATGCCCTAAACCTCACACAAATCATCAATGAACCTACTAGGTACAACCCCAAAGCCGTAAACACAGGCACCCTTATAGATGTCATCCTAACTAACTTGCCCTCCAAATACACCCCTGCTGTTTTCAACCAAGATCTCAGCGATCACTGCCTCATTGCCTGCATCCGTAATGGGTTTGCGGTCAAACGACCTCCCCTCATTACTGTCAAACGCTCCCTAAAACACTTTAGCAAGCAGGTCTTTCTAATCGACCTGGCCCGGGTATCCCGTCAGTAGAGGATGCCTGGTTATTCTTTAAAAGTGCCTTCCTCACCATCTTAAATAAGCATGCCCCATTCAAGAAATGTAGAACCAGGAACAGATATAGCCCTTGGTTCTCTCCAGACCTGACTGCCCTTGACCAGCAAAAAAACATCCTGTGGCGTTCTGCATTAGCATCGAACAGCCCCCGTGATATGCAACTTTTCAGGGAAGTCAGGAACCAATATACACTGGCAGTTAGGAAAGCCAAGGCTAGCTTTTTCAAGCAGAAATTTGCTTCCTGTAACACAAACTCAAAAAAGTTCTGTGACATTGTAAAGTACATGAGAATAAGAGCACCTCCTCCCAGCTGCCCACTGCACTGAGGATGGGAAACCTGTCACCACCGATAAACCCACAATATTTGAGAATTTCAATAAGCATTTTTCTACGGCTGGCCATGCTTTCCACCTGGCTACCCCTACCCCGGTCAACAGCCCTGCACCCCCTTCAGTAACTCGCCCAAGCCTCCCCCACTTCTCCTTCTCCCAAATCCAGTTAGCTGATGTTCTGAAAGAGCTGCAAAATCTGGACCCCTACAAATCAGCCGGGCTAGACAATCTGGACTCTTTCTTTCTAAAATGATCTGCCGAAATTGTTGCAACCCCTATTACTAGATTGTTCAACCTCTCTTTCGTATCGTCTGAGATTCCCAAAGACTGGAAAGCAGCTGCGGTCATCCCCCTCTTCAAAGGGGGAGACACTCTTGACCCAAACGGCTACAGACCTATATCGATCCTACCCTGCCTTTCTAAGGTCTTTGAAAGCCAAGTTAACAAACCGATTACCGATCATTTCGAATCCCACCTTACCTTCTCCGCTATGCAATCTGGTTTCAGAGCTGGTCATGGGTGCACCTCAGCCACGCTCAAGGTTCTAAACAACATCATAACCGCCATCGATAAGAGACATTACTGTGCAGCCGTATTCATTGATCTGGCCAAGGCTTTCGACTCTGTCAATCACCACATCCTTATCGGCAGACTCGACAGCCTTGGTTTCTCAAATGATTGCCTCGCATGGTTCACCAACTACTTCTCCGATAGAGTTCAGTGTGTCAAATCGGAGGGCCTGTGGTCCGGGGCTCTGGCAGTATCTATGGGGGTGCCACAGGGTTCAATTTTTGGGCAGACTCTCTTCTCTGTATACATCAATGATGTCACTCTTGCTGCTGGTGAGTCTCTGATCCACCTCTATGCAGACAACACCATTCTGTATACTTCTGGCCCTTCTTTGGACACTGTGTTAACTACCCTCCAGACGAGCTTCAATGCCACACAACTCTCCTTCCGTGGCCTCCAACTGCTCTTAAACGCAAATAAAACTAAATGCATGCTCTTCAACCGATCGCTGCCTGCACTTGCCCGCCCGTCCAGCATCACTACTCTGGACGGTTCTGTCTTGGATTATGTGGACAACTACAAATATCTAGGTGTCTGGTTAGACTGTAAACTCTCCTTCCAGACTCACATCAAACATCTCAAATCCAAAATTAAATCTAGATTCGGCTTCCTATTTCGCAACAAAGCATCCTTCACTCCAAACATACTCTCGTTAAACTGACTATCCTACCGATCCTCGACTTCAGTGAGGTCATTTACAAAATAGCCTCCAATACTCTACTCAACAAATTGGATGTAGTCTATCACAGTGCCATCCGTTTTGTCACCAAAGCCCCATATACCACCCACCACTGCGACCTGTACGCTCTCGTTGGCTGGCCCTCGCGTTACACTCGTCGCCATACCCACTGGCTCCAGGTCATCTACTAGTCCCTGCTAGGTAAAGCCCCGCCTTATCTCAGCTCGCTGGTCACCATAGCAGCACCAACCCGTAGCACGCGCTCCAGCAGGTATATCTCACGTGTCACCCCCAAAGCCAATTCCTCCTTTTGCCAACTTTCCTTCCAGTTCTCTGCGGCCAATGACTGGAACAAACTACAAAAATCTCTGAAACTGGAGACACTTATCTCCCTCACCAGCTTTAAGCACCAGCTGTCAGAGCAGCTCACAGACCCCCGCACCTGTATATAGCCCATCTGTAAATAGCCCAACCAACTACCTCATCCCCTACCATATTTATTTATTTATCTTGTTCCCTTGCACCCGTTTTTCTACATTGCACATTCATCTACTGCACATCTACCATTCCAGTGTTTTAAATGCTATATTGTAATTACTTACCTTCCTTATCTTACCTCATTTGCACTACTGTATTATTCTACTGTATTATTGACTGTGTTTGTATACTCAATGTGTAACTCTGTCTTGTTGTATGTGTCGAACTGCTTTGCTTTATCTTGGCCAGGTCGCAGTTGTAAATGAGAACTTGTTCTCAACTTGCCTACCTGGTTAAATAAAGGTAAAATTAAAAGAATTTTAAAAATACTGGCTAGCTGTTCATCTTACTAACTGTAAACACAACAGCAGCATATACCTGTACATCAACTCTAGGACATAAAGCGCCATGCCATTTAATATTGGGTCCCCCTACTACTATGATGAGTGAGGAGTGCCAACAACCATTGTTTTATGTAGATTTTGAACCTTGTGACTAGGTGATACCTAGCGGCTAGATAAAGTACTACCAGAGATTTTTTATAACTAAACCAAGACAGACCACAGCTTGTCGTTTGTAGTGAATGGAATCGCAAACCAGATGCTTCACATTTATGCATCTGGTGAACTATCTGTGGCACCGTTCTGTCTGTGTCACCGTTCTGTCTGTCTGTGGCAACGTTCTGTCTGTGTCACCGTTCTGTCTGTCTGTGTCAACGTTCTGTCTGTCTGTGGCACCGTTCTGTCTATCTGTGGCAACGTTCTGTCTGTCTGTGTCACCGTTCTGTCTGTCTGTGGCAACGTTCTGTCTGTGTCACCGTTCTGTCTGTGTCACCGTTCTGTCTGTCTGTGTCACCGTTCTGTCTGTCTGTGGCAACGTTCTGTCTGTGTCACCGTTCTGTCTGTCTGTGTCACCGTTCTGTCTGTGTCACTGTTCTGTCTGTGTCACCGTTCTGTCTGTCTGTGGCAACGTTCTGTCTGTGTCACCTTTCTGTCTGTCTGTGTCACCGTTCTGTCTGTCTGTGGCAACGTTCTGTCTGTGTCACCATTCTGTCTGTCTGTGTCACCGTTCTGTCTGTCTGTGTCACCGTTCTGTCTGTGTCACCGTTCTGTCTGTGGCACCGTTCTGTCTGTCTGTGTCACCGTTCTGTCTGTGGCACCGTTCTGTCTGTGGCACCGCGTCATTGAAAAGACGACTCCATTTTGTGTGCTGCGTGTCTTTTTTTCCGCTGTGTTTTCAACAGGCAGCAAGTCAATCTCTCCTCCGAAGAAGAACCACAGAAAGGTATGTTAAAAATGAAGATTTGCAGCATTTAAAATGGATGTAACTAATGTTAATGCACTAGTATTGCCAGTCGGAAACAATGTGATTAATAAGCTTGTTAGCGTTATCTTTGTGGTGTTTATCGTGCGTTTGCAAACGCGATCACAAGGCCCCTTCCCCAAAAAATGCACGATGACTGTCGCAGCTAAGGTAACGATAAATACTCTGTTTTGAAACATCTCTGGCATGGATATACATGATTGCACGGTTTATTATATTTGTTTATTTTGATAAGGTATTGAGTTTCTGTTTTATATTGTGCAGTTTGTAAACGATGGCATTCTAGCTAGCGTTAGCTACAATTGCTGTTAGCTAATGAATGATGTGGGTGTGCGCATTAACTATTTCTGGGGACTGCGCCACCCGACACGACGTTTAACAACGTTCCTTCAATATAGTATTTTATTTTCAGTTTAAATATTTTGTTTTCGTGTGTGGCTTTTTATTTTCTTTATTGTTTTGCTGTCAGATACACATCCTACAGCCAGAATGAGTGGATGCCGCATATTTGTCGGCCGGTTGAACCCGTCTGCCAGAGAGAAGGACGTGGAGAGATTCTTTAAAGGATACGGCCGCATCCGAGACATCGACCTCAAGAGGGGCTTTGGTTTTGTGGTCAGTTTACAAACACACACACGAGTACGGTTACATGCACGCTAAGGTTATTGAGAATAGTCCGATTTTAATTAATAGTTCATTGTTTGCACAATACTATTTTACATGGACACGCCGGAAATCAGACTACCCAATGGGACTCTGATAATATGCAGAAAATCGCTCATCAAAAATAAACGTTCTACCACAGCGACCGTGTTATTTTTGTGTTCTGACATTTCTGTCTGGTTGTAGTTAGCGAGCTGGCCAATTTTCAGCCAGGTAGCTTGGGTGCTTGACTAGCATTGTGTGGTCAGAACCCTCTGGATCAACCCGGCCGAGGAGGAGCGTTGAGTCGGGCATTAGTCCAAAACGAACATTCAAAACAATATTGTGAAGGAACATGCAATCCATGAATAAACAAGGTAGATTTTAGATTGTAGCCATTCTAAATACATCTGCAAGATGTCTTGCCAATTAGCAAACGGTCTCTGTAGTGGCGATTCACTGGCACAGAGGAGAGCTGTCCATAAGGCTTGCACAAAACTCCGCTTTCCAAACGTTACTCTTTTGGGGTGAAGTTCCCATTTTATTGTGTATATAAACACATTCCTATACAAAAGGTGCAGAGATGCATTCTATAAGCTGTATCTATGATACGGTAACAACTGTATGCCCTCTCCTCTCACCTGTGCTACCTATATGCAGACCATTGACCCATGACCCCAACATATAGTACCCTCTACGTGTACAAAACCACTAAAAAAAAACTTGACAGACATCATATACACAACTAAACAGGCCAAAATGGCTCATACAGTCTCCATACTACATCTCCCTGTATACACTGTGCCTACATTGCCTGACTGGTGTTATTTTAAATGGGCAAAAAATGTGCTTTTAAAAAAACATGGACATTTCTAAGTGACTCCAAACTTTTGAACGGTAGTGTGTATGTATGTTTAGCAGAGTACGGTGTTTACATTACTAATGCCATACTCGGCCATCTGCCAAAATCTGTTTTTAATATAAAATTGTTAGTGTGCATGTAAATCTACTCCCTGACACACGTGGCTCAGCCCTCAATTACCAACTCCTCTAACTCATTGCTATGTTAGCTAGCTAAATGTTCTAGAATGGATAGTAGTCTGAATGTTCTATGTTGTTGTCCAGGAGTTTGATGATCCCAGGGATGCTGAGGATGCCGTTTACGAGCTGGATGGCAAGGAGCTCTGCAACGAGAGGTAAAGTGACGGCGTCTCTGTTCACGATGGACATTACACATCACCACCATGTTGGCTCAATATGCCCCCATATCAATGAAGGGTCAGTGGTGGTTATTACATCCTTCCATAGCCCTCTGTTCTCTCCCTCTTTTCATTTTCCCCCTCATCTCTCCGTTCTCTCTCTTAGGGTAACCATTGAGCACGCCCGTGTGCGCCTGCGTGGTGGCCGAGGACGCGGTGGTGACAGAGGAGGTGGTGGTGGTGGTGGGGGTGGAGGCCGCTTCCCAGATCGCTACGGCCGTGGCTCCCAGGATAGTCGGAGGTATATGGACATTCATACTATCAGCTAGCCTCTTACTATTCCCAGTGTGGACTTTCCACACTCTTTGCAAACATATAGATTCCAGACATCTGAACAGTCCCTTTACATGTGGACAGTTGTGACAAAATACCCACATCAAGGTGTTATTAAACCAACTTCAAAACACTGGTTTCTGTGCGTGGCTTACACGGTTTGTTGATCAGCTGAGGCACGCGCTCAATGTAATTGCGTGCAATGCATATGCCAGGATATAGACATCTCAATAGCAGCATTTTAAAGTCTGTTTAATAATACATTCCTGTGGATATTTTGTCTCAAATTTCCATAAGGAACAACCAACCAAGTGGACAACCGGCAGAGTAAGTTCAAATGACAGTTTATTCCACTTTCTGTCAATATGAAGCACTTTTTGGAAAATTGCTATGAATATAAACTATGTGGACACCCCTTCAAATTAGTGGATTTGGTTATTTCAGCCACACCCAATACAGAGAGGTGTATAAAATAGAGCACGCAGCCATGCAATCTCCACGTAGACAAACATTGGCTGTAGAATGGCTTACTGAAGAACTCCGTGACTTTAAACGTGGCACTGTCATAGGATGCCACATTTCCAACAAGTCAGTTTGTCTAATTTCTGCCCTGCTAGAGCTGCCCTGGTCAACTGGAAGGGCTGTTATTGTGAAGTGGAAACGTCTAGGCGCAACATCGGCTCAGCCGTGAAGTGGTAGGCCTCACGAGCGTGTAAAAAAAATAAAATAAATAATCTCTCCACTGTTGCAACACTTACTACGAAGTTCCAAACTGCCTCTGGAAGCAACTTCAGTACAAGAACTGTTCGTCAGGAGCTTAACCTCTCTGCGCTAGGTGGGACGGTCACGTCCACCATCGACAACATCTGGTGACATTGCAGAGCCAAATTCAAATGACAGAAATACTCATTTCAAACATTCATGAAAATAAAAGTGTTACGCACCATTAAAAATCTTAGAATATTGTTAATCTAACAGCGTTGTCAGATTTTAAAAAGGCTTTACAGCGAAAGCAGAACATTTGATTGTCTGAAGACAGTGCCCCGCTCAAATATTCAATTAGCATAATAACATAACCAGCAGAGGTGTCAAACTCAAAAATAGCATAAAATAAATTGCTTACCTTTTTGAAGATCTTCATCTGATGGCATACCCAAGCGTCCCGGTTACACAATAAAAGGTCCTTTTGTTCGATAAAGTCCCACTTTATATCCTTAAAGCTCTGTTTGGTTGGCGCGTTTCTTCAGTAATCCACCTCCTCAAAGGCGTTCATCCATGCAGACAAACAATATCCCAAAAGTACCGGTAAATGAATATAAACTATAACATTTCAGACGGAATATAGCCTGATGAAGAGAAAGTGCTAAGAGCGCAAAATCCATAATAGTACACTTGACGTGACCTCAGGAAGAACTTCTCTAATTCCATGGTTATTCAAAATAAAAGCTTAACCTTTTTCTAAAGACTGTTGACATCTAGTGGAAGCCATAGGAACTGGTCACCTCAAAAAAATCCCATTTCCTGAATGGATTTTGCTGGGGTTTTCACCTGCCATATCAGTTATGTTATAACCACAGACATTATTTTAACTGTTTTAGAAACTTCAGTGTTTTCTATCCAAAGCTACTAATTACATGCATATCCTAGCTTCTGGGCCTGAGTAACAAGCAGTTTACTTTGGGTGTGTTTTTCATCCAAACTTCAAAATACTGCCTCCTAGCTCAAACAGGTTAATGAAATGGGTTTCCATGGCCGAGCAGCCATACATAAGCCTAAGATCACCATGCGCAATGCCAAGCGTCAGCTGGAGTGGCGTAAAGCTTGCCGCCATTGGACTCTGGAGCAGTGGAACATGTTCTCTGGAGTGATGAATCACGCTTCAACATCTGGCAGTCCAACGGACAAATCTGGGTTTGGCGGATGCCAGTAGAACGCTACCTGCCCTAATGCATAGTCCCAACTGTAAAGTTTGGAGGAGGAATAATGGTCTGTGGCTGTTTTTCATGAATCAGGCTAGGCCCCTTAGTTCCAGTGAAGGAAATTCTTAACTCTGCAGCAAACAGTTACATTTTAGATGATTCTGACAATGCCCCTGTGCTCATAGCAAGGTCCATACAGAAATGGTTTGTCGAGATTGGTGTGGAAGAACATGACTGGCCTGCACAGAGCCCTGAGCTCAACCCCATCCAACACCTTTGGGATGAATTGGAACGCCGACTACGAGCCAGGCCTAACCGCCAACCATCAGTGTCCACACTTTTGGTTATGTAGTGTAAATCCAACCTAATCTAGGAGACCAGCAAGCGATCAGCTCCGTGTGGGCTGACCCTGCTCTCATCCCCTTTCAACTATTTCATTTTTTTTTTTTTTTTTTTTTTGAGTCGGTCATGCCCCTGTATACATATAGCATAGTGGAAGTGTTGATCTAGGATCTGATAAGCATGTTAGATTATAATGAATGTACAGGGTGGGAACTGATCCTAAATCAGTACTGAGGTTCTCTCCCTCCCACCACAGCAGAAGTATTAGGCTACCAGTCAGGATCAAATCCGGACTTTGGCTAGAATGAAGGAACTACAACAATGACCCACCAACGGGTTCTCACCCACTGTAAGGGAACCACGGTTCTAGATCATCTGCAAGGTTCTCACACTGTTCTTTGTCTCTCCCATCGCAGTAGGAACCCTCCTCCGATGCGTACGGAGAATCGTCTCATCGTGGAGAACCTGTCATCTCGCGTCAGCTGGCAGGTGAGTTCCTTAGCTGGGCGTGTCTCTACCTGCCTGTTATTAAGTCCAGGCTCTGACTGATCAGACGGAAGCTGCAACGCTGAGCTTTGTGCCTGATATCTTCACTAGTAATGATCTCAAGGCAACTGCCTGGTGCAGTCCAGGTAAAGACTTAATACAAGACTCATACTCTTTTTTTTTTCCTTTTGTTTTGTTGCCTACCTTTATGTTAGTATATGTGGTAATATTCCATGGGCTGAGAACAAATAAATATGCAAATCGACGGCACTAAATGTGTTGTTTGGCCCAAATGGCTCCTTGCAAAGTATTTAATAACCTATCAAGAGCTCTCGGTACATATCCAGGCTTTCCTGAGAGCTTCCGGTGGAGAAATGGCTAGCCATAGCTATTTGCTGCATCTAAAAAAAATGCAGTTGATTTAGATACAAAAGAGGGAAAACAAAAACATTTGTCTGTTTTTTAATTTTAACCAATTCTTCACCCCTTTATTTGCCAGCCTGACTGTTGTGTCGTATGGAAGAGAGCGCTTCTTATGGTGGAGTTAACCCAATCAGGGTCCCTCTCTCTGGGTTGAGCCATGTCGTGCCAGCCAGTCAGCCCGCTCCTAGTTGGTTCCTCTCCTCCTGCTGGTCGTATGAGAGAGTGCTCCCTCGCTTGGTCGGGGGGTCAGGTCCCAGCCCCGGGTTCCACTACTCGCTCTGCTCTAGAAGCGCTGGCTGCCCCTTCGCTCACACTCGCTGTCCCCCTGGTGGTGGGGGGCCTCGACGGCCGGAGCGCCGTGCTGACACAGAAATCACAAACAGAGAGGCAGAAAGAGGAGAGTCGATGATGGTGTTGATGATGATGATGATGGCGGTGTATTGGTCTGATCCATGGTGGTTCGTTAATTTGAGAGGCTTCGATCGATCCATACCCCCAATCCCCCTCCTCCCGTGTGCTGTGGTTCCGTCCGCACATCGCGAGAGGTGCCCAGAAGTGGATAAAATCTGCTGAGCGAGGTCACGAGAGGTCAAGTTTGGATCACGAGGTGCGCTCAAGGTGGTTATGGTATGATGGACTAGGAGAGCCTGCTACGGCCCGCTCCAAAGGGGTCGCTATCAGGTATTAGTTCCCTCTCTTCCTCCCTGTTGACTCTCTGTACTGAGACTGAGGGGGGGTGCTGAGCCCTAGATGGGGTTCCCGTCCCGGGTGTTGGGGAGCTCCTGTCTAGCCAGAGATGACAGGGCTCTTAGGGCTGATCAACACAGACACCTCTGCTGATCATGCAGACTTCTATATCTATATTGATGACTATTCTGTGTAGTTGTTTTAAAGAGAGTGGGGTCCAATAATTTTGAGACGATGTAAATGTTCAGGTCAACTCGGGAATATTTGACGTTAGCTTCCTCCATTTTACAGATCCAATTGCAGATCACGTAGGCTGTGTTTACACAGGCAGCCCAATGGAGCTCGTCAAGCTTGAAGTCCTAAAACCTCTTGTACGTTTTTGTTCAATGATACGATAGCAGCCGGTTAACGTGACTTTTTTTTTAATGAAGCCTTTGTGCTTTTTAATATGAGTAAATATGAGTAAATCCTTCAAAATTCAGTGACGTTAGCTGATGATTGTCATAGTAGAACAATCCCTATGGGGAAAGAATAGGGTTTTTGGAATGAATGCCGACTAAGGTCAACGCAAGTTTAAGAGCTCTGATACGTTTTCTTCTCTGATAATAGCAGTCTGTAAACATTACCTTTTTATATGAAGCCTTTTGATATTACAAAAATGCTTCAAAAAATTTGCCGTTTATCCAAAACCCTACAAAAACGCAGTTCATTTCCCCATAGGCTTTGTCCAACGAACCATGGCGTAGTTGGTGCCTTCAAAAAGATGACGTTAATTATTCTCTCTAGTGAAGGTGCATAAAGACGATGGTCCACACGCACTTACCAGAAATTCTTTGTTTTGCTAAGTTGTTTGTATTGTACATTGCTCTCTGTTAATTTTTGGGGCTATTTTCATATGTGTACATGAGCCTAACTAGCTCCAGGATGCCGTTAATAAAATTTTTTATTGGGTTGATTTATTGGCACGTTGGACCATGCCGTGGTTTAAAGACAGGACGTCATTGTTTTAGCACGATCCAATCTGAATTAATCTTTATGCACGCTCGCCATTCTGTTTTATTCCCCGCTAATTGTTATTTTGACCAATCGCATCAGATCTTTTTCAGTGATGATATGATTGGTCGATAGACCAATTCGTAGCGAAAAGATCAGAATGTGTAAACAACCGTTTGTTTTTCCGGTCGAAGGCTTTCATCACATTTCCTTAAACGTTCTTAAGCTGTCCTGCTGTACAGTAGGGCTTTGTGGCCTCTGTTCAGTTAAATACTTATTTTTGGCCATTTTGCTAAGCTCTTGGAGTTTCTTAAGGTCTGTGGCGTTTCTGAACAGCTAGTTCTGTCAATTTGACTGGTCGCAGACGTCAACGTACCCACACCAACTTCGCACACAGACCTATCCGTTAACTGACAACTACTTTTATAACACAATGATTTTGTGTTGCTGGACCGGACAGCCAGTCATTTTGTTCTCTGAGGTTCTTGGACCCCCTCTTGGTATCTTAGCCTTCGTAGTTGCTCTATGATATCTAACCTTTTCCTTT
This sequence comes from Brachymystax lenok tsinlingensis, assembly GCA_030435695.1. Classification (NCBI taxonomy): domain Eukaryota; kingdom Metazoa; phylum Chordata; class Actinopteri; order Salmoniformes; family Salmonidae; genus Brachymystax; species Brachymystax lenok. The sequence goes on from CM059796.1 coordinate 33,135,666, forward strand.
CTCTTTGGGAAATATGATGTATCATGTTGACAGTGTTGTCCTGGTCTGGTCCTAACTTAGCCTGTCGTTGTGTAGGACCTGAAAGATTTCATGAGACAGGCGGGGGAAGTCACGTTCGCAGACGCCCACCGCCCCAAGCTCAACGAAGGGTAAGAATGACACGCGCTCCCCCAGCTGCTCTTCCTAGACACGTAGACTTGACAACATCCATACTCTTAATATAACAGACATTAAACCAATGGCTCAGTTGTATCCTACTGACCTCCTTGTTTTGTCATTGTCGGTCTTCAGGGTGGTTGAGTTCGCTTCTTACAGCGATCTGAAAAACGCTGTGGAGAAGCTGTCTGGCAAGGAGATCAATGGAAGAAAAATCAAGCTGATTGAGGCAGCTAAGAAGAGGTGAGTTGGTCTGGAGAATAAGCCCTTCTAGATGTTTCCTCTTAAGGAACTGAGCGACGGCTGCGTTATCAGCGTATTGGAATAGGGCTTCAGGGAACTGATGAGAGACAACAGCCCGTTGGTTTTATTTAGGGGTTAATCCATTTTAATCCAATCACTTTCTGTTTTTCTTATTTTTTTTTTTTGGGGGTTGAATCTTAAATCCTTTGCTCGTTGAAGAAGTGGTCAGAAAGTGACCATTGGATCTGAATGCCAAAACATTCAAGAGATGAAGGTGCTCAAAGTTAGACCAATTTTACATAACATAACATGAGACATCCATGTCTTCATCACTGGAAAAGATAAAAGGTTTGATTTTAACTTTTAAAAGCTTACAAACAGGGTTGTCTTACTACTTGATTATTTCTTGAAGAAAAATATTTAAAATTGTAATTTTTAAACCACTTTTTTTTTATACATATATATATTTTGTAGCTTAAAACCTATTTCACATCACCTGATGTTTTTTGTTGTGCCTCCCCATCAGTTGAAACACATGCTCTTAAATACAGACAGGATGGCTGTCGTTACAATCTCAGAAATAGAATGAACATATCCCTCCAGACCACTGCAAGTCAGCTGGTACTCCATTGACATTTGATATCTTCTATTTACTACTACAACGATGAGCGACGGTTCACCCGCTGACGAATGTCAACTTAAATGCTAATTCGATAGGTTTCCTATGGAGGATTGACAGTATAAATTTTAAACGGCAATTCCTATTCAAGTCAATGTTCTCTCTCTGGACCTCCAACCATCTTTGTGGTACCATTTTGAAAGTTGAAACTTAAATTGTATTCCATTTCAGTACATTTATCAGCCAAAACATGACACCCACCCTGTATTCAAGAGCATAACATAACAACCGTAGCTGTAAAATAGGGTCGAACCTAAAACACATGCTAATATGAAGGGGCGGGGAAAGGTTCACGTGTCTTTAGTCATTTTAAAGGGGGTAAGGGAAGCCTTTTTGTAAGCTTTCAAAAGATTATTCTCTACGGATTTATTTTCCAGTGATAAAAGACATGGTATTCAAAATGGTCCACTTTGAGCATCATGTTTTGGCATTCAGGTCCCAAAAGTCACTGTCTGACCACTTGGGTACGTAAAGTTCTGTTCAAAAGGGGGTGTGGTCAAAACGTGACTTCACGTGGGTTTACTTTTTTCTCCGTTCTCTTCTCCAGGGGTTCCAGGAGTCGTTCCCGCTCAGAGAGCTCCTCTCGTTCCCGTTCTCGTAACCGTTCCCCGTCCCGCTCCAGGACACCCCGCCGTTCCAGGTCCCATTCCCCCAAGAGGGACTACAACCGCTCTCGTTCTCGGTCCCACAGCGGCTCCCCGGGCCCCCGTGGTGGTGCAGGTGGTGGTGCTGCCCCCGGCTCCCCACCGCCCAGGGCCAAGGAGACCTCTTCCACCTCCTCCAAACGGCCCTCCAAGCCCAGCAAGTCTGCCTCTCCCCACTCCCCTTCCTCTGCACAGCGTGCACCTTCCAGATCTCGTTCTAGGTCTAGGTCTCGTGGCTCTCGTTCCCCGTCTACAGACAGCCGCCACTGAGTATTGAGAACAGGAATATACACGTTTTGACATGAACACACACACACACATAGCTAACGCTCACTCTCACACACAGTACATGAATACACTCACATTAAGACAAACGTGAACACACACACACGGTTTTAGTAAGAGTACAGGCCAGGGCCAGGAACTGTTAGCACCTAGCGGTACTGGACTCCTAACCCTGCATTAACCCCTCTGTTTCCTCCCTACTGCCCCCTCTCCTCTGACATGGCTGACCTTTGACCTACTGCAGCATCGTAGGTGTTCTCAGTAAAACTACCAGTCTCTGAACACAATGACGGTTTCAGTTTGAGCATTTATTCCTAAACCACCTTGGTTTGTACTTGGTTTTGTTTCGGTCAGTATTTTGACTTTGATAGTTTTTTTGTTTTGTTTTCGTCATTCAAAGCTCATGTGTGATTGATTCCCCTCTCCCTGCTTTTGGTTGGGTGCTCTGATATCATGAACTGTTGAGAATTCAAGTCCTGTTGCATGACGGTAATGAATGGGATTGGGTAAGGCTTTTGGGTCGTACCATTCTCATCTCAGTGTAGGGGTGGCGTAAGGTAACTGTTGGGGATTTATGTTTTATGCTGTTATTTTTGATAGAATGCCATCTTGTTTTTGGTGTGTGGGCCTTTTTTTTTTTTTTTTTTTTTTTTGTGACTGGCAGTAAAGATGTTTTATCCTCTGTGAAGACACCTTGTGAAAACGTTGTACGTGCTGTTTTTTTTTTATTTGAACCCATTTGTATTGAATGTTTAAATGGAGTGGTGTGTCTGTTTTAGCATTATCTCCCTTATACAACGTATTGTGACGAGTTTAACACCTCGACAATAGTTTGGAAAATAAAACCTTTTGTACACTAAAGCATGAAGTCTGATTTATTTTATTTCCACTACCCCGTCCCAGTGTTTGGTATGAAGGTTATTTGTATTTCATTTGAAAAAGAACCAAAGCAGATGACCAGTGAAATAGTTTTAAAGCATCAAAAGACAGTGTTCACTCGAAGTTCAACTTCAACAAAGAATTGTTCCACTGTTAATATGAATTTAAAACAATATGTAATTAAATACTAGCAGTAATAAAATGTCACATGACTATTTTACAATGGTTTTTCAATGCTTGTCCAAACGTTGACACTACCTTGATCAGAAGTACTCATGTAGTTCAGACAGTACGTAGGTTCATTCTTTTCAGGTAATTCCCACATACACTTCTACACCTTTTTTTTATACAGTGTTGTCAATTGGCACAATCCCTCCACCTCCAAAACGCCTGCTGCCACGCGTCATTGTACGTACAGTTACTGGGTGTTAAGTCCTCATTGTGATTGTTCCTGGTAGATAACCAGGTCTTGGGAGCCTGAAGCCTTGGTAGACCTCACCATGTCAGACGTGAGCTGATCAGACTGCCACGTCACTGGGCTTGATCTCCTCTAGCTGTTCGTCCACTGCCCTGTACACCTGCTTCTCTGTGGGATGGAGAGAGCGGAGGACAGATGTAGCTAGCTGTCTGACAAAATGACCATCATTTGGACAGCTAAGATTGAACTGGGTCCTCCAGTCTTCCCTTGTGGTGACAACTAATGTCGTTTTTAACCTTTTGAGTAGGAGACTGAGCCTGTATTTCATAAAGCGTCTGAGTAGGAGTGCTGATCTTGGATCAGTTTTGCCTTTTTACAACATAATAATGGGCAGGGAAAACCTTCTCCTAGTTGAGGTGTGAACCTCCATTTGTTTTTGTCACCACAAGTGACCTGATGTCCAGGTCTGGGACTAGGTGCTTGTAACTGTATCACTACCTGTCTTCTGTGTTTTGAAGAACCTCTGGTGAACCCTGAAGAGGACGATGAGCAGTAAGGCCTCTCCCATCTGAAACACTATGTAGATCACAGGGAACAGGTAGAGAGGACCGATCACATCGGTGGGGAACGCCACCTTCAGAATGGTGGAACACAGCTGGATGTTCTGACAGCCCGTCTCCATGGAGATGGTCCTCCGCCCCCTTGAGGAACGGGAAGGAAGTTCAAATAAGGACGACTTGAACGGATCGATTGACATGGAGTTACAGCTGGAATGTATAAGTATTTTCTCTTTATTAAAGTGTTTTTTTTACTAAATAAAAAACGTCCTTAACACTTATCGTCACCATGACTTACGATCCGTTGAGTTTGAAGAGATATGACAGGACGTATCCGAAGGTGTAGCCAATGAGGGGCATGAGGGCAGCGGTGGCAATGAGTGGAGGGGACAGGACGGTCAGCATCACATCCATCCCTCCTATGGTCATGCTGGCCAACAGGCCAATCACCACCGTGGACATCAACAGGAGGGACAGGCCAACCTGAAGGGAGGAGGAGAGAGAGGGAAGTGGGAACAGGAGAGCAATCATTTGAGATACTCTACTGAAATTGGCCTTTGGGGTGCACTCGGTTTAGCTTGGAATTTGCACTTTTTGGGATAACTTAAGAGTTAAGCACAGTTTGACTTGGGTATTTGACACAGTCCCATTTTACCTGTGTGCTCCGTGCCGTAATGATGGTCTTGGAGCACTGAAGTATAATGTGTACTGTACTCTACCTTAGTGATGGTCTGTAGTATAATGTGTACTGTACTCTACCTTAGTGATGGTCTGTAGTACTGTGTACTGTACTCTACCTTAGTGATGTACTGTGTACTGTACTCTACCTTAGTGATGGTCTGTAGTACTGTGTACTGCGTACTGTACTCTACCTTAGTGATGGTCTGTAGTAATGTGTACTGTACTCTACCATAGTGATGGTCCATGGTATAATGTGTACTGTACTCTACCTTAGTGATGGTCTGTAGTATAATGTGTACTGTACTCTACCTTAGTAATAGTCTTGGAGTACTGCGGCCTGTAGTAATTGATGAGGATGCCGATGCCGCAGGGGAACAGAGTCGTGACCAGGGCCAGAGCGATGCCAGCGTAAGGAACAGCAATCTCCAGGTTGGAGAAGCCCTGGCAGTACAGGTAGAGGAGCAATGGCATCATACCCAGGGCTAGAACTGTAGAGCAGGTAGTCATCACAATACTGGGGAGAGAGGGAGAGACAGAGGGAGAAAGAGAGGGAGAGAGAGACAGAGGGAGAGACAGAGGGAGAGAGACAGAGGGAGACGGAGGGAGGGAGAGAGAGAGGGAGACGAAGGGAGAGAGAGGGAGAGGGAGACGGAGGGAGGGAGAGAGAGAGGGAGACGGAAGGAGGGAGAGACGGAGGGAGGGAGAGAGAGAGGGAGACGAAGGGAGGGAGAGAGAGAGATGTTACGTATGTGTGTATTTATATTATACCTGTCAAGACTGACTGAAAAAGACTTCTATAAACGTGCGAGCGGCCTGACCTGGCTAACATGCTTTTAGGGTATCAGGAACCATACTCATTATTACATAATGAGTGTGACCATGGAACAACAGATAGCTTTGGCCATGCTATCATAACCCTGACATGACTCTATTGGTGTCAGTCATCTCATTACTCTCTTTTTCTGTAGCTTAATGAGGAGGAAGCTGTAATTATTGGTTTCCTCAAGGATCTCTGTGAGCCAGCCTTACACTGCTAGTTAGGGTTTAATAACTGTGCTAATTAAGGTAAAAAAACGGTGCTAATTAGGGTTAAATAACTGTGCTAATTAGGGTTAAATAACTGTGCTAGTTAGGGTTAAATAACTGTGCTAGTTAGGGTTAAATAACTATGCTAGTTAGGGTTAAATAACTGCTAATTAGGGTTAAATAACTGTGCTAGTTAGGGTTAAATAACTGTGCTAGTTAGGGTTAAATAACTGTGCTAATTAGGGTTAAATAACCGTGCTAGTTAGGGTTAAATAACTGTGCTAATTAGGGTTAAATAACCGTGCTAGTTAGGGTTAAATAACTACTAGTTAAGGTTAAATAACTGCTAGGTATGAGTTAAATAACTTCTAGGTATGAGTTATTGTTTGAGGAGAGTGCACAATTTTGAACGTGAAAAGTTATTAAATAACTACAAGGATGAGTTCCATTATTACCGGTAGCACCACTAATAATGGTGCTAGAACAGTCCTTGAGAACGTCAGAGAGAGTACTTCCTGTCAGATAAGACATATTGGGTCAGACTGAGAAAGAGAGAGAGTACTTCCTGTCAGATAAGACATAGAGGGTCAGACAGAGAAAGAGAGAGAGTACTTCCTGTCAGATAAGACATATTGGGTCAGACTGAGAAAGAGAGAGAGAGTACTTCCTGTCAGATAAGACATATTGGGTCAGACTGAGAAAGAGAGAGAGTAGAGTACTTCCTGTCAGATAAGACATATTGGGTCAGACAGAGAAAAAGAGAGAGTACTTCCTGTCAGATAAGACATAGAGGGTCAGACAGAGAAAGAGAGTACTTCCTGTCCGATAAGACATAGAGTGTCAGACAGTTAAAGAGAGAGAGTACCTCCTGTCAGATAAGACATATTGGGTCAGACAGAGAAAGAATGCATTGCATGTGTAACCCCACAAAGTACGTGCTTCATCAATCAACCTGTTGGATGTTGCTTCATCTTTATGGCGGTAATCCAGATACAGTGTGAAACTAAAGCAGGGAATGACCGACCTGGCGCTTAAAAGTAGCATACAAATGTAGAATGGGGAGTCTGAAGATATTGATTAATATCTATGGTAATTATGTTATGGTATTGGTCGAGTTGTAAGTGGCAAAGAAAAGGGTTGGTGATGTGGCGGTGTAAAACGTGAGACGGCTGTGGTGTGTCTGACGGTGATATTGATTAATATGATAATAGTTTTATGATGTGGGTTAGTGTATTTCAGGGCATTCAACTCTGCACTAATGAGGTGATTACCATGATTACCAAGGCACTAATGTACTGTAAGTCAGGACAGGACAGGGTGTGTTTGGTTACTATTGGGGAATAACAGTACACACCAGAACACGATAACATCAAGGTCATTCAGCTCTTAGCTAATAATAAGGTAAAAGTCATTGCATTGACAAAGCGCTTCACACGTGCATTCAGTCATCAACCGCCCACCCGCTCCATTCAGCAGCCTCAATGATAATTCTGCATTTTACTAACTGATAAACGTACATACTGTATCTATCCCCATTAGTACCACAGAGTTGAATGACCTGCATTCCACTGACCTGATCATAAAACTATTATCATACGAATAGTACATACCCCATCCATCCTTTTTGGGCCTCTTTACAGTGGGCCTTAGCCGTCAGGTCATTAACCCTTTATTTGACTCTAGGAAATCTACATAACGATTAGAGAAGCATTGTCTCGAGACCCACTTGGAAACAATATGATTCATCTCAAGATTATTTTAGACATTTTATAATGAGAATAGATGAAGGTAGTGTTGTATATGTACCTTAGGTTCATGTCTCCCTTCAGAGACAGGGCAAATATATTGGAGAGGCTTCCCCCTGGACAGCATCCACAGATCAGCACCACTACAGCCTCTACCGGCCCCAGCTGTAACACCTGAAGACACAGGACAGGACACACATCTGAGGCTACACTAAACAGCTTAGCATGGTCCTGTCCTGCCATTCCTGAAGGCCTGGGAACCAGAGTGTAGAATGCAAAGACAGCTGTGGAAATACTAACCTTAGCCAATGAGAGATACTAACCTTAGCCAATGAGAGATACTAACCTTAGCCAATGAGAGATACTAACCTTAGCCAATGAGAGATACTAACCTTAGCCACTGAGAAATACTAACCTTAGCCAATGAGAGAAACTAACCTTAGCCAATGAGAGAAACTAACCTTAGCCAATGAGAGATACTAACCTTAGCCAATGAGAAGGCAGTGAGGGGCATCACTCCAAACTGGGCCACCACTGCGATGGCTACTCCTTTAGGTTTCAGGATGTGGGCCTTTAGAGAATAATAACAACGTTCATATTATGAATAGAATATTTGATTTGTATACATTTCACAAACCCTACAACTTATTTAATCACAACAACAACAAAAACATCACATAAAAGGAGGAAGATAACCCCAAAAAGTCAAGAGAACCAAACTAGAGATGAGCATCATCAGGACCTTGATCTTGGACACCTCCATGGTACAGCCCAGTGAAACCATGGTGACGAAGAGGATCACTATGGTGGTGATGCTGATGGCCTGGTCTATTATGGGTGGCAGGCGGGGGAAATGGGTTGGAGTGATGTTGAATAGCAAACTGTCGTTGGACGACAGGTACTGATCAGAGAACACGTCCATGGCGGTGTCAATGGTGTCTTCCATTTGTATCGTCTCTGGTTGGAGCCTTTGAGAGTGAGATAGAGAGGGAGAGAGAGAGAGGGAGAGAGAGAGAGAGAGAGAGAGAGAGGGATGGAGAGAGGGATAGGGAGAGGGAGAGTGTGAGAGAGGGAGAGGGAGAGAGAGAGAGAGAAGAGAGAGAGAGAGGGAGAGAGAGGGGGGAGAGAGAAACAGAGAGAGAGAGATTGTAGTGTGCACTAGTAAACATACTGCTTTAATTAGCATTTTTAACTCCAAGTCCTTTAGTCCTTAAATAGTATTGACTAAAAGTCATTGCTTACTTATACAAGTGAAGCTGTTGACTCAGTGACTCACTGAAAGCACGAGAGCAGATAATATGATCTTATGTCTGTCTTTTCAAGATAAAACAAGATATTAACAGCAGTTAATACTCACATATGATCTCTAAGCTAACCATTGCATGTTTAGGTTTTGAATGGTGTTTGTTGCTTCTGCATGAGTTTTTGCAGTCAGTTGCATGTCTTCATCTCCATCTCTGTGACCTTCAGAGACAGTACTGCCTTTTGCCTGCTGCCTTTACTTTCCCACCTCACAGCACCTTCCAACATCGCACTTCTTTGGCTTCGATGCCAAGCTGCTCATCTCACCTCCCCACTCTCTACATATCTCTACCACATCCTCCCTTCCACTTCTGTGAGTGAGGCTTAGTATGCTGCCTACTGCCTGTGTTCACATACTGTTTAAACACACGATAACTACCTAGAACAACTCTGCTACCTCTATTGATGGCAGTCAATAAGAGTTTTAAATTCTTATTCATGCAAACTCTTAGAATTGCCATTTCAATACTATGGGAAACTTTAATAAAAGGGATGCACACACACAACTTGTGCCAAAGGCTTGTGCAGGTGTGTTCGAGTGTTAAAAAGTATTCAACGGTTAAAGGAAGAGGCTCTTGGATGCTTTAGAACGATTCTTTACAAAGGGAACAGTTGGCAGCAGCTATGTTCTTTTGAATGCATGGTATATGGTCATCCCTCCAGATATCAAACCTAATTTTAGCTGTGTTCTAGGTGTGCAATTCTAAAGTGAGAATAGGACACTGTCATATATGGGCTCTTTACAGTGGGCCTCTTTACATTGGGCCTCTTTACAGTGGGCCACTTCAGAGTGGGTCTCTTTACAGTGGGACACTTCACAGTGGGCCTCTTTACAGTGGGACACTTCAGAGTGGGCCTCTTTACATTGGGCCTCTTTACAGTGGGCCTCTTTACAGTGGGACACTTCACAGTGTGCCTCTTTACAGTGGGACACTTCACAGTGTGACTCTTTACAGTGGGACACTTCACAGTGTGACTCTTTACAGTGGGACACCTCACAGTGGGCCTCTTTACAGTGGGACACTTCACAGTGGGCCTCTTTACAGTGGGTCTCTTTACAGTGGGACACTTCACAGTGGGCCTCTTTACAGTGGGACACTTCAGAGTGGGTCTCTTTACAGTGGGACACTTCACAGTGGGCCTCTTTACAGTGGGACACTTCAGAGTGGGTCTCTTTACAGTGGGACACTTCACAGTGGGCCTCTTTACAGTGGGACACTTCAGAGTGGGTCTCTTTACAGTGGGACACTTCACAGTGGGCCTCTTTACAGTGGGACACTTCAGAGTGGGTCTCTTTACAGTGGGACACTTCAGAGTGGGTCTCTTTACAGTGGGACACTTCACAGTGGGCCTCGCCACAGTGAACCTCTTTACAGTGGGCCCCTTCACAGTGGACCTTTTTACAGTGGAATACTTCACAGTGGGCTTCTTTACAGTGGACCTTTTTACATTATACCTCTTTACAGTGGGACTCTTTACAGGGGTTCTCTTTACAGTGGTTCTCTTTACAGTGGTTCTCTTCACAGTGTGACTCTTTACAGTGGGACATTTCACAGTGGGCATCTTTACAGTGGGCCTCTTCACAGTGGGCCTCTTTACAGTGGGCCACTTCAGAGTGGGTCTCTTTACAGTGGGACACTTCACAGTGGGCCTCTTTACAGTGGGACACTTCAGAGTGGGCCTCTTTACAGTGGGACACTTCACAGTGTGCCTCTTTACAGTGGGACACTTCACAGTGTGACTCTTTACAGTGGGACACTTCACAGTGTGACTCTTTACAGTGGGACACTTCACAGTGTGACTCTTTACAGTGGGACACCTCACAGTGGGCCTCTTTACAGTGGGACACTTCACAGTGGGCCTCTTTACAGTGGGCCACTTCAGAGTGGGTCTCTTTACAGTGGGACACTTCACAGTGGGCCTCTTTACAGTGGGACACTTCAGAGTGGGTCTCTTTACAGTGGGACACTTCAGAGTGGGTCTCTTTACAGTGGGCCTCTTCACAGTGGGCCTTTTTACAGTGGAATACTTCACAGTGGGCTTCTTTACAGTGGACCTTTTTACATTATACCTCTTTACAGTGGGACTCTTTACAGTGGTTCTCTTTACAGTGGTTCTCTTTACAGTGGTTCTCTTCACAGTGTGACTCTTTACAGTGGGACATTTCACAGTGGGCATCTTTACAGTGGGCCTCTTCACAGTGGGCCTGTTCACAGTGGACCTCTTTACATTATACCTCTTTACAGTGGGCCTCTTTACAGTGGAACACTTTACAGTGGGCCTTTTCACAGTGGGCCTCTTCACAGTGGGCCTCTTTACAGTGGGCCCGTTCACAGTGGGCCTCTTTACAGGGGTTCTCTTCACAGTGGGTCTCTTTACAGTGGGCCACTTCACAGTGAGCCCCTTCACAGTGGGTCTCTTCACAGTGAGCCCCTTCACAGTGGGTCTCTTTACAGTGGGCCACTTCACAGTGAGCCCCTTCACAGTGGGTCTCTTTACAGTGGGCCACTTCACAGTGAGCCCCTTCACAGTGTGCCTCTTTACAGTGGGCCCCTTCACAGTGGGCCTCTTTACAGTGGGCCACTTCACAGTGGGCCTCTTTACCACACATTTCACACTACTCTGTATTTCTCCTCTGAAAATGTTGTGAAATTATGAGTCTAACTGAGTTTAACTAAGTCATAATAAATATTCTAATGCGACTTTATAACAATCAAGACCATATTTAGGGTTTTGTCTTACCTTTTAGGAGAAGGTGGATATTCCTTCTGTGGTCTTTCCTCTCTGTGGTCTCTGTGTTGTCAAATGAAGTCGTTTTGTGTGGCCACAGCCTTTAAAGTGTATCCTTGTTCTAATGTGGCTAATTATTGCCAGAGTGAGTGTGGTAAATATCTGTCTGTGAAGCAGTCTTCTGGACGGGGAGTATTATGCCCTCCTTCCCTCACCTGTTCCTCTTATCTCTGCTGTCTCCTGCACTGGATATCAGATCCTTTCTCACATTATTGGGATGGGCCAGTCAGGGGGGTGGTGTGTGTGTGTGTGTGTGTGTGTGTGTGTGTGTGTGTGTGTGTGTGTGTGTGTGTGTGTGTGTGTGTGTGTGTGTGTGTGTGTGTGTGTGTGTGTGTGTGTGTGTGTGTGAGAGTGTGTGTGTGTGTGTGTGTGTGTGTTTAAGAAATCCGTATTGTGGTACTGCCAGTTGAGGACTTGTGAGGCGTCTGTTTCTCAAACTAGACACTCTAATGTACTTGTCCTCTTGCTCAGTTGTGCACCGGGGCCTCCCACTCCTCTTTCTATTCTGGATTCTGGTTAGAGACAGTTTGCGCTGTTCTGTGAATGTCACGGATCCCTCCAGAACTGTCATTGTGCACACCTGGCCCCAATTGGCAATCATTAGTGTTTGTATATATGTGCCCTTTGGTTCTCCATTGGGCTGTCGATTATTGTTCTATGTCCGTTGGGGAATGTGAGTACCTGTGCTGTGTGTTTGGGCTTTCGTGCCATGTTGGATTGCACACATGATTCTGGGCCTCGTCCTGTGTTTTGAGCATTGTGTGTGTCTGTATTTATTTCAGGTACTCCTTGCTATTTTGTTTTGGATTTCAACCCTGTGTTTTTTGTTTTTTTCGTTTGTTTCATTTTCGTCCCCATGCCTTTACACGGCACGCTGCAATGTGGGCAAATAAAAACCCATATTACGCATTCCTGCGCTTGTCTCCCGACCCGTTATACCAACGTGACAGTGAAGGGAGTAGTACACAGTGTTGTACGAGATCTTCAGTTTTTTGGCAATTTCTCGCATGGAATAGCCTTAATTTCTCAGAACAAGAATAGACTGACGAGTTTCAGAAGAAAGTTATTTGTTTCTGGACATTTTGAGCCTGTAATCGAACCCATAAATGCTGATGCTCCAGATACTCAACTAGTCTAAAGGCGGACAGTTTTATTGTTTCTTTAATCAGAACAACAGTTTTCAGCTGTGCTAACATAATTGCAAAAGGTTTTTCTAATGATCAATTAGCCTTTTAAAATGATAAACTTGGATTAGCTAACACAACGTGCCATTGGAACACAGGAGTGATGATTGCTGATAATGGCCCTATGTAGATATTCCATTCAAAATCATCCATTTCCAGCTACAATAGTCATTTACAACATTAACAATTTCTGATCAATTTGATGTTATTTTAATGGACAAAAATGTGCTTTTCTTTAGAAAACAAGGGCATTTCTAAGTGACCCCAAACTCTTGAACGGTAGTGTACATATGAAATGAGTAAAGCAGTATGTAAACATTATTAAAGTGACCAGTGATTCCAGTGATTCTATGTATATAGGGCAGCAGCCTCTAAGGTGCAGGGTTGAGTAACCGGGTGGAAGCCGGCTAGTGATCTAACAGTCTGATGGCCTTGAGATAGAAGCTGTTTTTCAGTCTTCGGTCCCAGCTTTGATGCACCTGTACTGACCTCGCCTTCTGGATGATAACAGGCCTGTGACATCGGGTGGTGTAAGAATGCTGTTCATTGACTATAGCTCAGCATTCAACACCATAGTACCCTCCAAGCTCATCATTAAGCTTGAGGCCCTGGGTCTCAACCCCGCCCTGTGCAATTGGTCCTGGACTTCCTGACGGACCGCCCCCAGGTGGTGAAGGTAGGAAACAACATCTCCACTCCGCTGACCCTCAACACTGGGGCCCCACAAGGGTGCATGCTCAGCCCCCTCCAGTACTCCCTGTTCACCCACAACTGCGGGGTCATGCATGCCTCCAACTCAATCATCAAGTTTGCAGACAACACTACAGTAGTAGGCTTGATTACCAACAACAACAAGACAGCCTACAGGGAGGAGATGAGGGTGTCAGGAAAACAACCTCTCACTCAACGTCAACAAAACAAAGGAGATGATCGTGGACTTCAGGAAACAGCAGAGGGAGCACCCCCCTATCCACATCGAAGGGACAGCAGTGGAGAAGGTGGAAAGTTTTAAGTTTGTTGGCGTACACATCACGGACCAACTGAAATGGTCCACCCACACAGAGTGTGGTGAAGAAGGTGCAACAGCGCCTCTTCAACCGCATGAGGCTGAAGAAATTTGGCTTGTCACCTAAAACCCTCACAAACTTTAACAGATGCACAATTGAGAGCATCCTGTCGGGCTGTATCACAGCCTGGTACGGCAACTGCACCACCCACAACCACAGGGCTCTCCAGAGGGTAGTGAGGTCTGCACAACGCATCACCGTGGGTAAACTACCTGCCCTCTAGGACACCTACAGCACCCGATGTCACAGGAAGGCCAAAAAGATCATCAAGGACAACAACCACCCGAGCCACTGCCTGTTCACCCCGCTACCATCCAGGTCAGTACAGGTGCATCAAAGCTGGGACCGAGAGACTGAAAAACAGCTTCTATCTCAAGGCCATCAGACTGTTAAACAGCCATCACTAACACCGTCGCTGACTTGAAATTATTGGCCACTTCAATAAATGGATCACTAGTCACTTAAATAATGCCACTTAATAATGTTTACATATCTTGCATTACTCATCTCATATGTATATACTGTATTTTATACCATCTATTGCATCTTGCCTATGTCGCTCTGTCATTGCTCATCCATATATTTATATGCATATATTCTTATTCCATTCCTTTACTTAGATTTGTGTTTATTAGGTAGTTGTTGTGGAATTTGTTAGATTACTTGTTAGATATTACTGCACTGTCGGAAACTAGAAGCACAAGCATTTCGCTACACTCGCATTAACATCTGCTAACCATGTGTATGTGACCAATAACATTTGATTTGATATGGTTGATGTCCTTGAGGGCAGGTAGTGCTCCCGGTGATGTGCTGGACAGACCACACCACCCTCTCACTGCGGTTGCGGGCGGGTGCAGTTACCGGACCAGGCGGTGACATAGCCTGTTGCGCCTTCTTCACCACGCTGTCTGTGTGGGTGGACCACTTCAGATTGCCAGTGATGTGTACACCGAGGAACTTGAGGCTTTGTACCTTCTCCACTGTGGTCCCGTCGATGTGGATAGGGGGTGCTACCTCTGCTGTTTCCTGTAGTCCACGATCATCTCCTTTGTTTTGTTGACGTTGAGGGAGAGGTTATTTGTAATGTGATGTAGTGTAGTAAAGTAGTAGAGTAGTGTAGTGTAGTATTGCAGTGTGGTATTGTAGTGAAGTGTAGTATTGTAGTGTAGCATTTTAGTGCAGTGTATTACTGTAGGGTAGTGTAGTATTGTAGTGTAGTATTGCAATGTAGTGTACTGTAGCATAGTTTTGCAGTGTATTACTGTAGTGTAGTGTAGTAGTGTAGTGTAGTACTGTAGTGTATTGTAGCGAAGTGTAGTATTGTAGTGCAGTGTATTAGTGTAATGTTGTGCAGTAGTGTATTGCAGTGTAGTATTGTAGTGTAGTGTTCTAGTGCATTGTTGTATTGTAGCGTAGAGTCGTATTGTAGTGTAGTATTGAAGTGTAGTGTGGTATTGTAGTATAGTGTAGTATTGCAGTGTAGTATTGAGTGTATTGTAGTGTGGTATTGTAGTGTGGTATTGAAGTGTAGTGAGGTATTGTAGTGTAGTATTGTAGTGTAGTATTGCAGTGTAGTTTTGAGTGTATTGTAGTGTGGTATTGAAGTGTAGTGTGGTATTGTAGTGTAGTGTAGTGTTGAAGTGTAGTGAGGTGTTGTAGTGCAGTGTAGTATTGAAGTGTAGTGAGTGTATTGTAGTGCAGTGTAGTTTTGCAGTGTTGTGCGGTATTGTAGTGTATTGTAGTATTGAAGTGTAGTGAGGTATTGTAGTGCTGTGTAGTATTGAAGTGTAGTATTGAGTGTATTGTAGTGTGGTAGAGTAGTATTGAAGTGTAGTGAGGTATTGTAGTGTAGTGTAGTATTGTAGTTTAGTATACTGTAGTATTGTAGTGTGGTATTGTATTGTAGTGTATAATAGTATAGTATTGCAGTGTAGTATTGAGTGTAGTGTGGTATTGTAGTGCAGTGTAGTATTGAAGTGTATTGAGGTATTGTAGTGTAGTATTGAAGTGTAGTGTGGTATTGAAGTGTAGTATTGAGTGTATTGTGGTATTGTAGTGCAGTATGGCGATAATCCCAACTCGGCCTTAACCCCAGGGCCTTGCAAACTATCAACTGTCAAACCTTAGCTGTTACACCAAGAGATGCAAACCTTTTGATGGTCTTTATGTGTAAGGTTAAGGTTGCAACAGTATGTTAACCTTGAAAGTTGTGATATGTTTACTACCCTGATTGTAGCACCATCTAGTGTTTAATACCCTGTTTGTAGCACCATCTAGTGTTTAATACCCTGATTGTAGCACCATCTAGTGTTTAATACCCTGATTGTAGCACCATCTAGTGTTTAATACCCTGATTGTAGCACCATCTAGTGTTTAATACCCTGATTGTAGAACCATCTAGTATTTAATACCCTGATTGTAGCACCATCTAGTGTTTAATACCCTGATTGTAGCACCATCTAGTGTTTAATACCCTGATTGTAGAACCATCTAGTGTTTAATACCCTGATTGTAGCACATCTAGTGTTTAATACCCTGATTGTAGCACCATCTAGTGTTTAATACCCTGATTGTAGCACCATCTAGTGTTTAATACCCTGATTGTAGCACCATCTAGTGTTTAATACCCTGATTGTAGCACCATCTAGTGTTTAATACCCTGATTGTAGCACCATCTAGTATTTAATACCCTGATTGTAGCACCATCTAGTGTTTAATACCCTGATTGTAGCACATCTAGTGTTTAATACCCTGATTGTAGAACCATCTAGTGTTTAATAGCCTGATTGTAGAACCATCTAGTGTTTAATACCCTGATTGTAGCACCATCTAGTGTTTAATACCCTGATTATAGCACCATCTAGTGTTTAATACCCTGATTGTAGAACCATCTAGTGTTTAATACCCTGATTGTAGCACCATCTAGTGTTTAATACCCTGATTGTAGCACATCTAGTGTTTAATATCCTGATTGTAGCACCATCTAGTGTTTAATACCCTGATTGTAGCACCATCTAGTGTTTAATACCCTGATTGTAGCACCATCTAGTGTTTAATACCCTGATTGTAGCACCATCTAGTGTTTAATACCCTGATTGTAGCACATCTAGTGTTTAATACCCTGATTGTAGAACCATCTAGTGTTTAATACCCTGATTATAGCACCATCTAGTGTTTAATACCCTGATTGTAGCACCATCTAGTGTTTAATACCCTGATTGTAGCACCATCTAGTGTTTAATACCCTGATTGTAGAACCATCTAGTGTTTAATACCCTGATTGTAGCACCATCTAGTGTTTAATACCCTGATTGTAGCACATCTAGTGTTTAATACCCTGATTGTAGCACCATCTAGTATTTAATACCCTGATTGTAGCACCATCTAGTGTTTAATACACTGATTGTAGAACCATCTAGTGTTGAATACCCTGATTGTAGCACCATCTAGTGTTTAATACCCTGATTGTAGCACATCTAGATTTTAATACCCTGATTGTAGCACCATCTAGTGTTTAATACCCTGATTGTAGCACCATCTAGTGTTTAATACCCTGATTGTAGCACCATCTAGTGTTTAATACCCTGATTGTAGCACCATCTAGTGTTTAATACCCTGATTATAGCACCATCTAGTGTTTAATACCCTGATTGTAGCACCATCTAGTGTTTAATACCCTGATTGTAGCACCATCTAGTGTTTAATACCCTGATTGTAGAACCATCTAGTGTTTAATACCCTGATTGTAGAACCATCTAGTGTTTAATACCCTGATTGTAGCACATCTAGTGTTTAATACCCTGATTGTAGCACCATCTAGTGTTTAATACCCTGATTGTAGCACCATCTAGTGTTTAATACCCTGATTGTAGAACCATCTAGTGTTTAATACCCTGATTGTAGAACCATCTAGTGTTTAATACCCTGATTGTAGCACATCTAGTGTTTAATACCCTGATTGTAGCACCATCTAGTGTTTAATACCCTGATTGTAGCACCATCTAGTGTTTAATACCCTGATTGTAGCACCATCTAGTGTTTAATACCCTGATTGTAGCACATCTAGTATTTAATACCCTGATTGTAGCACCATCTAGTGTTTAATACCCTGATTGTAGCACCATCTAGTGTTTAATACCCTGATTGTAGAACCATCTAGTGTTTAATACCCTGATTGTAGAACCATCTAGTGTTTAATACCCTGATTGTAGCACCATCTAGTGTTTAATACCCTGATTGTAGCACCATCTAGTGTTTAATACCCTGATTGTAGAACCATCTAGTGTTTAATACCCTGATTGTAGAACCATCTAGTGTTTAATACCCTGATTGTAGAACCATCTAGTGTTTAATACCCTGATTGTAGCACATCTAGTGTTTAATACCCTGATTGTAGCACCATCTAGTGTTTAATACCCTGATTGTAGCACCATCTAGTGTTTAATACCCTGATTGTAGCACCATCTAGTGTTTAATACCCTGATTGTAGCACATCTAGTATTTAATACCCTGATTGTAGCACCATCTAGTGTTTAATACCCTGATTGTAGCACCATCTAGTGTTTAATACCCTGATTGTAGAACCATCTAGTGTTTAATACCCTGATTGTAGAACCATCTAGTGTTTAATACCCTGATTGTAGAACCATCTAGTGTTTAATACCCTGATTGTAGCACCATCTAGTGTTTAATACCCTGATTGTAGCACCATCTAGTGTTTAATACCCTGATTGCAGACGACAAAAAGATGTAAACAGTAGTATTAGTATGTAAATATTCAGTACTAGACTGCAGCTATTTTCATAATTGAACTACAGCTGTTATATTCAATACTGGACTACAGCTGTTATATTCAATACTGGACTACAGCTGTTATATTCAGTACTGGACTACAGCTGTTATATTCAGTACTGGACTACAGCTGTTATATTCAATACTGGACTACAGCTGTTATATTCAATACTGGACTACAGCTGTTATATTCAGTACTGGACTACAGCTGTTATATTCAATACTGGACTACAGCTGTTATATTCAATACTGGACTATGGAACAACACTCAAATCATTATTTTTTTATTCAAGATAGCTGAACAACTACGTTTTGTGAACAAATGTGCTCCTGTCGAATCGCACACCTCCCTCTAGTCCTCTTCCTCCCCTGGAGTGGTACATACAGAATCACACCTCCCTCTAGTCCTCTTCCTCCCCCTGGAGTGGTACATACAGAACAGAGGAAGATAGCCTGAGTCTCAAATGGCACCCTATTCCCTACATAGTGCATTCTTTTTCACCAGAAGCCCTGTGGTTTCATTTGGGACGCAAGAATAGAGTGGTTCCTGCAGCATTGCCTGAATACATTATTAAGGCCATTTGTGTTGTCATTCCTCTGAATGGGCTATACTGTTACGCCGCTATGGCCCTCTAACTGGGTTACCCTGTTTTAGTCCACAGCCTTATGTACGCCGCTGGCGCTGTGGGACAGGGCTAAAGAGAGGCAAGTCAGTTAAGAACAAATTCTTATTTACAATGACGGCCTACCCTGGCCAAACCCTAACCCAGACGATGTTGGGCCAATTGTGCGCCGCCCTTTGGGACTCCCAATCACGGCCAGTTGTGATACAACCTGGAATCGAAACCAGGGTCTGTAATGACACCGCTAGCACTGAGATGCAGTGCCTGAGACCGCTACACCACTTGGTAGGGGTGTCATTATCAGCTGCCCTCCTGACCTGCTGGGGAATGGATACTGCTCTCCCGCTGCTTGTTTTTACACATTTGCTGATCCACTGTTGTAGCAACTCAAATAATCCCCTGTGTAAGGTCTTTATCTAGAGCACAATTTGTGGAGAAAAAAAGCCTTGATTATTCCCTATTCGCTCAGCGGCAGGGATGCCCACACAAGTTTTACATGGAGAAGGAGAGCTTAATAGGGTTATTTGCCGGAGGGATAGGGTTCTACTGAGAACTGTTTTGATCAGAAGAACCCTTTTTGGAAGACAATGATTCTTTGTAAGGCAAAAGGTTCTACCTAGAAGCTTTAACATCCTAAGAACTGTTTTTGAAAGAAAGGGTTCTTTGATGATTCTTTGGAAAGCAAAAAGGATTCCTTGGAAGGCAGAAAAGGGTTCTACATAGAACCATATATAATATTTCCCAGCATGCTCTATTGCAGGAAAATTCTGAATGCAGGTTGCAGGTGATTAATGATTCCACTTGTTAGATAGCCTAACTCTGGCAGCATTCCAATAGGAATTACACATCACTTTGCAAGTCAGCATAATGTGACTTGCAGGCCTGATGTGGCCTGTAAACCAGGAGATTCCTAACACCACTGTGTTTGGTGTATAACTAGGCATTCATAGAAAGGCCTTATGATATATGTAATGTAATTAAAAATATATATATTTTAAAGGCTAGGGAGGCTGTTGGAACTGTTCATAGAGGGTTCTTGGAATTACTCTCCAAAGACAAAAGGGTTCTCGGTAGAACCCTTTATAGACGGTTCTAGGAAGAACCCTACATTATTTTATTTTGTATATATTTTACCTTTCTTTAACCAGGTAGGCAAGTTGAGAACAAGTTCTCATTTACAACTGCGACCTGGCCAAGATAAAGCAAAGCAGTTCGACACATACAACAACACAGAGTTACACATTGGAGTAAAACAAACATACAGTCAATAATACAGTAGAATCTATATACAAAGAGTGCAAATGAGGTAAGATAAGGAAGGTAAGTAATTACAATATAGCATATAAACACTGGAATGGTAGATGTGCAGTAGATGAATGTGCAATGTAGAAAAACTGGGGTGCAAGGGAACAAGATAAATAAATAAATATGGTAGGGGATGAGGTAGTTGGTTGGGCTATTTACAGATGGGCTATATACAGGTGCGGGGGTCTGTGAGCTGCTCTGACAGCTGGTGATTAAAGCTGGTGAGGTAGATAAGTGTCTCCAGTTTCAGAGATTTTTGTAGTTTGTTCCAGTCATTGGCAGCAGAGAACTGGAAGGAAAGTCGGCCAAAGGAGGAATTGGCTTTGGGGGTGACCAATGAGATATACCTGCTGGAGCGCGTGCTACGGGTGCGTGCTGCTATGGTGACCAGCGAGCTGAGATAAGGCGGGGCTTTACCTAGCAGGGACTTGTAGATGACCTGGAGCCAGTGGGTCTGGCGACGAGTGTAAAGCGAGGGCCAGCCAACGAGAGCGTACAGGTCGCAGTGGTGGGTGGTATATGGGGCCTTGGTGACAAAACGGATGGCACTGTGATAGACTGCATCCAATTTGTTGAGTATAGTATTAGTATAGAGGATTTTAGGTAGAACCATATAAAGGGGGTTCTTTGAAAAACCCTGCATGGAGGGTTCTAGATAGAACCCTCTGCAAAGGGTTCTACCCAGCACCAAAAAGGGTTCCCCTATAGGGACAAACCAAAGAACCCTGTATGGTTCTACTAAGCACCTTAAGTTGACCTTAATGAAATGAGTGTAGTTGACCTTAATGAAAAATACATTAATTTCAAATAAGAAAATATTCAAAACTAGATTTTTTAAACTCATTCAATCAGCAGTCTTTAATAGATGCAATGCAATGCACGGCTGTAGAGGGAAGAGGGGTATTGGTGGTAATAGTCATGTTCATACCTATTACACATTTGTATAACATTTGTTACAAAGAAAGAAGGAAGATGGTATTCAGCGTTGACATTATGAGATCGGCCGATATTACTATTGTAACGATCCACGTGTCTCAATCGCCGCCCCACTGACGCAGCTATTATCTAGACTACACATCCCAGGGTACACCGTAATTATGTCGACGTTATTCTGACGCGCGGCATACTTTTTTTTTGTTTTACCAATGGGTAATGTAGTTAATAGACAATCCACTGATATTTGAGAGTCGTTTGGTTATTATCGTACAAGAAACTACAAATCCTACACACCCGTCCGTCCATCGTCGCAGGCGTGTAGACCAAGTCACGTATAAATATAGTTCGCTGAAGCTCGTTTCTTTCGTTATTGACTGCAGGGAGAGTAACGTTAGTCTGTTTTTTTGTTGTTGTTGTTGTGTGCATTTGCTTTTATCGTTAGGCGTTTTGCTTCATGTTGTGAACTGGGCTACCCTTTCATTTAAAATCCACAATTTCACCTAAGAATGAGTGATAACGATGATATCGAAGTCGACAGTGACGTGAGTAAATGTTTATTTCTCTACTTTGCTAAGCCACTGTATTTTAGTTTAGTTGGCCAGCTATGAATCCATTTAAAACGTATTGTCTAACCCGTGACTGCCAGATAACTGGTAGTGGTGAACCAACGCTGTCCACAAGGAGATCAACAGCCTCTTTAAAAAGGTTACACTACAGTAGATAGATGGGTCAGCTAGCACTTCTGGCTCAGAAATGTGTGATGTTCACTTGCTGACGTTTTACATGTATTTCTTTGCATTTTGGGGTTTGCTGCAATAATGGGGTTAAAATGTGGTTTTAACTTTTAAGTTTGGCTGGATAGCTCAAGCTACATGGAATTGTGGCTACAATCGTACTTTTCTGTTCTGTTTCTTTTTTTACAGGAAGACTCATCGAGATATCACAATGTGGTGGGTAATTTTAAAGTGTTTAAATGGTTGGAATTCTATCAAATGTATTGAAATTATGCCGTGATAATGTCTGGGCAAAAAAATATATATGTTCGTCCTGGTAGCTAATGTATATGATATACTTTTGCCTTACACACACTTAGCAAGTGATGGGTGCGGATGGTTGAACATTAAGGGGTTTCCTGCAGTTAGTGAGCGAAAATAAATCAAGCTTGGTAGTTGTTTACTAGCATGCAAAGTTAGCCACTCACTCTTCAATAATAGGACACACGCAGGATGTAGCTAGAAGACCGAATACACGGAGTTAGCTGCACGCTGGGGGTTTCGATAGTTGTGACACGACAGTGCCAGCTCCTATCATTTACCCTTTTACATAATGTATGCAATATATCCATCAAGGTTTGCATGTGCACAGATCATCTTGTCCATGCATTGAAGGGTATCCCTCCCCATCCCATACGCGGTCATAGGAATTTAGAGACACACGGAATCTATATGCTATATTTAGAATAAAGCCTCCTGCAAAACGCAGCAGACAGCCTGAGCCACAGTCGGCGTAAAAAAGTCAAACCTGGCCAGCTAACAGATCTTTCCTAGGAATACCGTTCTCGACCAGATGCGCCTTTTTCTAAATGCACTTCTAGGCCATGTGTTTTAATCATGACGTGACTATTGCAATGAAATATAAAAATGTGATACTTTTCATTAGGTAGCGCTTCAGCCCAGTACCAGTTTTAGTAAGTGACGCCGTCGTGTTGTGGGAGAGGGCAGGGAGACCCTGCTAGATGTTTCCCTGTCGGGTTCAGCTAGCTAGTGATTAGTTCCATCTTTAGTCGACCGGCCACCGACTGGGCTGCTGGCAGGCTAAAGGCATGACGTAGCCGCGTCGCATACCGGCCAAATAAACACAGGGCTTGCTGCACGACGTTACTTTTTGCATAACAGTACGTCATGTTTTTCCCCCTTGTCAGCCAGGCAGTCTTTATCGAACTGATTCTCGTGGACTTAATTAAACATTTAGCTGCAGAATGTGATCTCAAAATAAGAAATACTTATAGTTTAGGCAGGGCTTTTGTCATATTTGGCTAGGTTTATCTCCAAATTTTCACAAATTACTATGTGATATTCAAATCAATTTTGTAGCTTGGCTTATCCTTAAATTTAGGACTGTTTGAGAATTGGACTATCAGAACAATTGGGCTGATGTGTTTAGCACATCACTTTCAAGCAACCATAAAACAATCGTTCTATTTTAACCCCTCCCTCCCCTCTTTAAAAACAAAAACGACTCACAAATGTGTCTCATGCATCTTAAACCTGAGATGTGGTGACATCTGTGATATCTTTAGTTTTCACATAGTTCACTCAGACATACTGGCTCTTGGACACAATGTTTTCCATTGGGGCCCACCTAGTCGCTGAGGAAGATGTTTAGGAAGTGGAACGGACGGACGGGATCTCATAACGGGTTATAGTAGTGTGTGGGGGGGGTGTATTTGCACCATGAGTATCTGTCTGTCCTGAGTGATGTTGAGAGCAGCACAAGACAGACAACATAGTTTTGAAGCTACAATGCAGGGTGTCACTGGGTTAGCTCGGGAGGCAGTTACTATACTACGGTAGCCAAATGGCACCTTTATTCCATATATATACTTTTGACCAGAGCCCTATGGCGATGCAGCCTATTACTGTACTTAGTCAGCACCTGGAGGTTATGTACAGTGCCTTCAGAAAGTATTCATGCCTCTTGACTTATTCCACATTTTGTGTTACAGCTGTACTTAAAAATTGATTTACATTTGTTTTTACACACAATGCCCCATAATGACTAGGTGAAAACAACATGTTTTTTGTATTGAAAATGAAATGCATATGTATTCACACAATACATGTTAGAATTCCCTTTGGCAGTGATTTACAGCTGTGTGTCTTTCTAGTTTCTGGGTAAATCTCTTAAGAGCTTTGCACACCTCGATTGTACAGTATTTGCTCATTATTCTTTTCGAAATTCTTCCAGCTCTGTCAAGTTGGTTGTTGATCATTGCTAGACAACCATTTCCAAGTCTTGCCCTAGATTTTTCAAGCAGATTACAAGCATACCCATAACACGATGCGGCCACCACTAAGCTTGAAAATATGGAGTGGTATTCAGTAATGTTTGGGGCAAATCCAATACAACACACAAGACTTTGTATTCAGGACAAAAAGTGAATTACTTTGCCACATTTTTTTGCAGTATTACTTTAGTGCCTTGTTGAAAACAGGAAGTCCATGCAACTTGTCACTGCATTTATTTAGGCTTGCCATTACAAAGGGTTTGAATACTTATTGACTCAAGACATTTCACCTTTTTAAATTTGTAAAATTGATTTTAAACATAATTCCACTGAAATTATAGGGGATTGTGTCTAGGCCAGTGACAAAAAAAATCTGAATGTAATCCATTTTAAATTCAGGCTGTGACTACAAGATGTGGAAAAAGTCAAGGGGTGTGAATACCTTCTGAAGGCGACGTAATGTTTATGTTCTGAGGTAAGAATGGAATGGAAGTGATAGGTCTAGCTACGCTAACTAGCATCAGCTGAAACAGAACCATTGAGAAGCATCACATGCTCTGAAACAACAGGCGTAGACTTTACCGTGAAATGCTTACTTGCGCGCTAGGGCTGGGCGATATGACAAAAAATATTATCACGGTATTTAAAACAAATAAATAATTGGCGGTATTTTTAGTTTTTGAATAATACAAGTTCTACATTTGCTTTGAGTAGTGGGTGATCCCAGGGTGGTAACACATACATTTCAATGAGTCTTTCTCTATTCTGATTGGTTTATACTGTTCAATTCAACTTCAACCAAAACACATTTCAGCACTTTTATAATTTCTGCATTTCCTGCACTCAATTGCAGTGGTGGAAAAAGTACCCGATTGTCATACTTGAGTAAAAGTAAAGATGGCCAGTAAAATACTACTTGAGTAAAGTCTAAAAGTATTTGGTTTTAAATATACTTAAGTATCAAAAATAAATGTAATTGATAAAATGTACTTAAGTATCAAAAGTAAAAGTATAACTAATTTCACATTTCTTATGTTAAGCAAACCACATGGCACCATTTTGTTTATTTATTTATTTATCGATAGCCAGGGGCACACTACTAACACTCAGACATAATTTACAAGCAAAGCATGTGTGTTTAGTGAGTCCTCCAGAGCAGAGGCAGTAGATGACCAGGGATGTTCTCTTGACAAGTGTGTGAATTGGACCATTTTCCTGTCCTGCTAAACAAAATGTAACGAGTACTTTTAGGTATCAGGGAAAATGTATGGAGTAAAAAGTACAGTATTTTCTTTAGGAATGTAGTGAAGTAAAAGTAGTCAAAATTAGTAAAGTACAGATACCCCCCCCAAAAAACACTTAAGTAGTACTTGAAGAGATTTTTACTTAAGTACTTTACACCACTGCTCAATGGAGATAATTTCCACACTGCCACGTAGGGCTGCACGATATGGGCTAGTCATCTAGGACTTATTTTTAACCAAATGTTGAAATTGTGATTTGACTTGCCAATTTAGAGCAAAACTGTTGGAATCATGGAAATAGAATGACTATTCTAATTCTATAGTTAGAATATGATATTGACTTTGAATACAGTGTTTGCGATGACAATGAATTAAAATGCCAGGGAGGAGTTATTGTGACAGGGTAGGAACTGAAGTGTTTCCTAGGGGTCCCTATAAGCTTTGGCTACATTGCATGTTTTCTCTTAGCTACTTCATGTAGCTAACATATTCTTGCTTTGCATATTCCTTTTTGATTTAGAAGATACTGTTGCACAAACAACATGCTGATTTAGGTCTCCACCATCACTGGTATTATCAGGCTGATTTAGGTCTACACCGTCACTGGTGTTATCAGGCTGATTTAGGTCTACACCGTCACTGGTGTTATCAGGCTGTATTAGCTAGCTACGTTTGCTCTTACTCAGTACATTTATTAGCATTAGCGGCTAACAATTAGCATCTCACAAGATTTAGGGCAACTTGCTAAGAAAAGACAAACTAGCGGTTTGCTGATGTAAGAAACACAAACTAATAGTGTCATTATAGAACGCTAGTGGATTTATATGAAGATCACAGTGAAAACAGCATTGTTATCAACGTTGACCATGCAGACTGAACACAAGTGTCTCGTGGTTGAGGAACATCAAATGCGCTCCTTGAGTGACAGGGGTTGTGGCTAGGTCACTGTGGAAAGTGGCATGGAGAGAGAGAGAGAGAGAGAGAGAGAGAGAGAGAGAGAGAGAGAGAGAGAGAGAGAGAGAGAGAGAGAGAGAGAGAGAGAGAGAGAGAGAGAGAGAGAGAGAGAGAGAGAGAGAGAGAGAGAGAGAGAGAGAGAGAGAGAGAGAGAGAGAGAGAGAGAGAGAGAGAGAGAGAGAGAGAGAGAGAGAGAGAGAGAGAGAGAGAGAGAGAGAGAGAGAGAGAGAGAGAGAGAGAGAGAGAGAGAGAGAGAGAGAGAGAGAGAGAGAGAGAGAGAGAGAGAGAGAGAGAGAGAGAGAGAGAGAGAGAGAGAGAGAGAGAGAGAGAGAGAGAGAGAGAGAGAGAGAGAGAGAGATGACTCAAGAAGTGAAGTAAATTATAAAAATGGACATTACACATGGCGTATCACATTTAACAAACCAAACATTCAAATACAGTATAGAAGGTAAAGTAAAAACCCAAACTGGTCCCTGCATCAATACCGGTACATCGCCCAGCCCTGTTACGAGCCCTTTCCCAATAACGCAGAGTTCAAACGTCATACATTTGCATGTATGAAAAAGTAATATAGTACTATAATAACGAGGCTATATACCAGGAGTACCGGTACTGATTCAATGTGCAGGGGTACCAGGTAGTAATGAGGCTATATACAAGGAGTACCGGTACTGATTCAATGTGCAGGGGTACCAGGTAGTTGAGGTAGTATCTACATGTAGGTAGGGGTAAAAGTGACCCCTATGAGTTTTATGATCAGATGATGTGATGATATTTGATGAACCAGATGCTATGCTCTTTTCGTCTCTTTATTTGGAAATGACTAACCCAATGGATATGCATCAACGTCAAGGAAAATATTGCCATTAGATCGTCCTAGATAACATTGAAATGTTATCTAATGCCTAGCGTGCATTACACTGTCTGCACACTGTTTTCTGATACCACCGGATCATCTTACAGGGTTCAGCTATTGTGGCAGCCATTTTGGAGCCTCATCTATTTTACAGTTGCTCTCTCTATAGGCCCTAATGCATTTACAGAGTCCGACATTAACGATGGCCTGGTGCCTGTAAACACGTGCTGGGCCAGTGGATCTCGTCAGTCACTGGCCTGTCCGGGACAGTAACTTCTCAGTGCATTTTTGGCATTCCAGTTCAACGTTTACCTGCTCTGTCGTAGTCTATCGTGGAAAACCATTGAATACCACACGTTAAAACTACATGATCCAGACCCTGGGTCAAACTATTGGGCAGTGGACAGCTGCTGTATCCCAGGCCCCGGGGTTAGTCCCAGATTCTTTATGCATCATCCCTCTGTCTTGTCATGGAGAGAGTTGGTGGTGATTTTCATGGGGCTTTCTATGCTAATGTTACTCTCACACAGTCACTGTCCTGGCCTAACCCTGTTGACTCCAGGCACGTTGGATCCAAACCAACACCCTTTCTAGTAACCTTCATGGTGCCATTTGCATCTGACATTTGGCTAGTACTTTAGTTTCGTTACGATGCATAGGATTATAAATGAGTCAGTCGGGAACCTTTTGTGGGAGCTACTGTTGCCTGGCCTGAAACAAGTTAAACTACTGCTTGTGCTGCTGCGGGTGATTGGCTGCTCTACTCTGGGCCTAGCCCTAGTCATGTGAGATGGGTCGCTGGCCATTTTTGTAAATCTATGATTTGAGCTGAAGGCTAAAATGCTGTGAGTGTTTACAATGGAAAGAGAGAGGGTTTATTTTACACACATTAAACTTTGAACAGGCGGTGAACAAAGTTTGCTGCTCTAATAAAGTTATTTTGTGATAGATACAGATACTGAGAGGGTTTGACAGGAATGACTTTGGTCAGGTCTACACTTGACACTTACATGCGACTTCTGCTATCAGAATGCGAAGATGGCATTGAAAAGACAAAAGTCACTTTGTGGTCTGATTGTGTTCAGATCTGGCTGACCAGTTCAGGTGGTGTTCAGGGATGCATTGTGGGCGGATTTCTCCTCAGTCTGGACGCAACCAGGCTACCGAAAGTGAATATAGTGGGCGACGTCATCAGCACTCCACCCACAAGTCATCAGTTGTTGTGTGATCATATTTTGCCTCTTCACAGTTTTGTAGAATGCATACTGGCATTTGAATATAGCGCTGGAAAAGGGAATCCAGGCTCACTGTGGATCCGGTAGACACATTTTAAATGTCGGTGTAGATGCATGATGAGTTCGGAATTCCATGATCAGAACTCTATGATCAGAATACTAAGGCTGCATGAACTGTCAAGTCTAGACACGGCTTGAGGATGTTTTGACACGCCTGACTGGGAGGGTTTTGACACGCCTGACTGGGAGGGTTTTGACACGCCTGACTGGGAGGGTTTTGACACGCCTGACTGGGAGGGTTTTGACACGCCTGATTTGGTCCATTTAGTGGCTGAGGGATGTTTCTATATTGTTCTGTCTGTGTAAAGAGACATGAAATGACTGACTGCTTCCCAAATGGAACCTTATTCCCTAGATAGTGCACTACTTTTGACCAGAACCCCACTGGCCCTGGTCAAAAGTAGTGTACTACATAGGGAACAGAGTGCCGTTTGGGATTCAGACTGTGTTTAGGTAGATGATTCACCTGAGGCCCTGGCAGCAGTATGGAGTGGCTGAGAGAGGCCGGAGGGAGGAGTTTCTTGTTGTACGTCTCTCTAGGCCTATAGAATTGTACAACAACACTAGTTGTTTTGGCTAGATGAGCCCCACAAGATGTCTGTTCTGGGTCTAGGCTTTAGAGAGATGAAGACTGTTAGTGTAGGCACTAGACTGCAGATCACAGGGATAATAAGTAGGTTTGTGTTCAGAACAACAGACTATACACTTAGTATACCCCCCCCTATCTTCAGAACAGCCTCAATTTGTTGGGGTGTGGACTTTACAAGGTGTCAAACGCGCTCTCTACATACACACATTACATACAGGTACCTGTCAGAATAAAGGAAACATTTGAGCTAAATGAGGGATACAAAGTACACGGAGTATACTAAACATTAGGAACACCTTCCTAATATTGCGTTGCACCCCCCCGCCATCAGAACAGCCTCAATATGTTGGGGTATGGACTCTCTAAGGTGTCAAAACCATTCCACAGGGATGCTGGCCCATGTTGACTCCAATACTTCCCACAGTTGTCAAGTTGGCTTGATGTCCTTTGAGTGGTGGACCATTCTTGATACACACAGGAAACTGTTGAGTGTGAAAAACCCAGCTGCGTTGGAGTTCTTGACAGAAACCGGTACCCTGGCACCTACTACCATACCCAGTTCAAAGGCACTTAAATATTTTGTCTTGCCCATTCAGCCTCTTTTTTTACACCTTTATTTAATCAGGTAGTTCTATATGATGTCATAATACAGGTAGGCCAGTTGAGAACAAGTTCTCATTTACAACTGCGACCTGGCCAAGATAAAGCAAAGCAGTGCGACAAAAACAACAAGAGTTACACATGGGATAAACAATCATACAGTCAACACAATAGAAAAATGTGTATACAGCGTGTGCAAATGAAGTAAGGAGGTAAGGCAATAAATAGGCCAATAGTGGGGAAGTAATTACAATTTCGCAATTTACAGTCGGAAGTTTACACACATTTAGTTTGGAGTCATTAAAACTCGTTTTTCAACCACTCCACAAATGTCTTGTTTACAAACTATAGTTTTGGCAAGTCGGTTAGGACATCTACTTGGTGCATGACAAGTAATTTTTCCAACAATTATTTACAGACAGATTATTTCACTTATAATTCACTGTATCACAATTCCAGTGGGTCAGAAGTTGACTGTGCCTTTAAACATCTTAGAAAATCCCTGAAAATTATGTCATGGCTTTAGAAGCTTTTGATAGGCTAATTGACATCATTTGAGTCAATTGGAGGTGTACCTGTGGATGTATTTCAAGGCCTACCTTCAAACTCAGTGCCTCTTTGCTTGACATCATGGGAAAATCTAAATAAATCAGCCAAGACTTCAGAAAGAAATTGTAGATCTCCACAGGTCTGGTTCATCCTTGGGAGCAATATCCAAATGCCTGAAGGTACCACGTTCATCTGTGCAAACAGTAGTACGCGGGGATAAACGCCATGGGACCAAGTAGCCGTCATACCGCTCAGGAAGGAGAGAGATGAACGTACTTTGGTGAGAAAAGTGCAAATCAATCCCAGAACAACAGAAAAGGACCTTGTGAAGATGCTGGAGGAAACCAGAACAAAAGTATCTATATCCACAGTAAAACGAGTCCTATATCGACATAACCTGAAAGGCCGCTCAGCAAGGAAGAAGCCACTGCTCCAAAACCGCCAAATAAAAGCCAGACTACGGTTTGCAACTGCACATGGGGACAAAGATTGTACTTTTTTGAGAAATGTCCTTTGGTCTGATAAAACAAAAATAGAACTGTTTGGTCATAATGACCATCGTTATGTTTGTAGGAAAAAGGGGGAGGCTCAACTGTGAAGCACGGGGGTGGCAGCATCATGTTGTGGGGGTGCTTTGCTGCAGGAGGGACTGCTGCACTTCACAAAATAGATGGCATCATGAGGGAGGAAAATTATGTGAATATATTGAAGCAACGTCTCAGAACATCAGTCAGGAAGTTAAAGCTTGGTCGCAAATGGGTCTTCCAAATGGACAATGACCCCAAGCATACTTCCAAAGTTGTGGTAAAATGGCTTAAGGACAACAAAGTCAAAGTATTGGAGTGGCCATCACAAAGCCCTGACCTCAATCCTATAGACCATTTGTGGGCAGAACTGAAAAAGCATGTGAGCAAGGAGGCCTACAAACCTGACTGTTACACCAGCTCTGTAAAAATTCACCCAACTTATTGTGGGAAGCTTGTGGAAGGCTACCTGAAATGTTTGACCCAAGTTAAACAATTTAAAGGCAATGCTACCAAATACTATTTGAGTGCATGTAAACTTCTGACCCGCTGGGAATGCGATGAAAGAAATAAAAGCTGAAAAAAATCATTCTCTCTACTATTATTCTGACATTTCACATTCTTAAAATAAAGTGGTCATCCTAACTGACCTAAGACAAGGAATCTTTACTAGGATTAAATGTCAGGAATTGTGAAAAACTGATTTTAAATGTATTTGGCTAAGGTGTATGTAAACTTCCCACTTCAACTGTATGTGCAGATGAGGATGTGCAAGTAGAAATACTGGTGTGCAAAAGAGCAGAAAAACAAATATGGGGATGAGGTAGGTAGTTGGTTGGATGGGCTATTTACAGATGGGCTGTGTACAGCTGCAGCAATCAGTAAGCTGCTCTGACAGCTGACGCTTAAAGTTAGCGAGGGAGATATGAGTCTCCAACTTCAGTGATTTTTGCAGTTCGTTCCAGATATTGGCAGCAGAGAACTGGAAGCAAAGGTGGCCAAAGAGGTGTTGGCTTTGGGGATGACCAGTGAAATATGCCTGCTGGAGCGCGTGCTACGGGTGGGTGTTGCTATGGTGACCAGTGAGCTGAGATAAGGCAGGGCTTTACCTAGCAGAGACTTATAGATGACCTGGAGACAGTTGGTTTGGCGATGAATATGTAGCGAGGACCAGCCAACGAGAGCATATAGGTCGCAGTGGTGGGTAGTATATGGGGCTTTGGTGACAAACGGATGGCACTGTGATAGACTCCATCCAATTTGCTGTGTAGAGTGTTGAAGGCTATTTTTTAAATTACATCCCCGAAGTCGAGGATCGGTAGGATAGTCAGTTTTACGAGGGTATGATTGGCAGCATGAGTGAAGGAGGCTTTGTTGCGAAATAGGAAGCCGATTCTAGATTTACTTTTGGATTGGAGATGCTTAATGTGAGTCTGGAAGGAGAGTTTACAGTCTAGCCAGACACCTAGGTATTTGTAGTTGTCCACATATTCTAAGTCAGAACCGTCCAGAGTAGTGGAGGTTTGTTAAGTGTCCAAAGAAGGGCCAGATGTATACAGAATGGTGTCGTCTGCATGGAGGTGGATCAAAGAATCATCCGCAGCAAGAGCAACATCATTGATTTATACAGAGAAAAGAGTCGTCCCGAGAATTGAACCATGTGGCACCCCCATAGAGACTGCCAGAGGTCCGGACAACAGGCCCTCCGATTTGACACACTGAACTCTGTCTGAGAAGTAGTGAACCAGGCAAGGCAGTCATTTGAGAAACCAAGGCTGTTGAGTCTGCCGATAAGAATGCGGTGATTGACAGTCGAATGCCTTGGCCAGGTCGACGAATATGGCTGCATAGTACTGTCTTTTATCGATGGCGGTTATGATATCATTTAGGACCTTGAGCGTAGCTGAGGTACACCCGTGACCAGCTCTGAAACCAGATTGCATAGCGGAGAGAGTACGGTGGGATTCGAAATGGTCGGTGATCTGTTTGTTCGCTTGGCTTTAGAAAACTTTGGAAAGGCAGGGCAGGATGGATATAGGTCTGTAACAGTTTGGGTCCAGGGTGTCTCCCCCTTTTTTGAAGAGGGGGGTGACCGCAGGCTGCTTTCCAATCTTTAGGAATCTGAGTGGCACATACACAATCCATGTCTCAATTGTCTCAAGGCTTAAAAATTCTTCTTTAACCTGTCTCCTCCCCTTCATCTACACTGATTTTTGAAGTGACATGAATAAGGGATCTTAGCTTTCACCTGGTCAGTCTAGGTCATGGATGGAGCAAGTGTTCCTAATGTTTTGTCTACTCTGAGTATATAGCAATGAGCCCAAACCACAGTCTCTCTGTAGCAGAGCTCAAAACACTGGTAGGCCGTAACAATACATAATGACAAAATAGATTCTGAAGACTCCTTTCTCTGTATAAGAACACACCTAAATCTGTAAATGAATCAATCCAAATGCCTAGTTAAATAATAAGAAATAAATACA
The DNA here is from genome assembly GCA_030435695.1 of Brachymystax lenok tsinlingensis. Classification (NCBI taxonomy): domain Eukaryota; kingdom Metazoa; phylum Chordata; class Actinopteri; order Salmoniformes; family Salmonidae; genus Brachymystax; species Brachymystax lenok. The sequence goes on from CM059796.1 coordinate 33,169,081, forward strand.
ATCCTCCAAGGTACAGTGCCAAATACAAAGCCTCAGGGTGTTAATTAACATTCCTAACCCAGAACAGAACTCCTAATAGTTTGTCAGTTAGGCCTAGTTGTCAGGTGTAGGCAAATTAGGAACTGTGACACTAAAACACGGCGTCACCATTTTACCCACCTCTCCTCTCACCTCATCTGAATAGGGTTAGTGTCTGTTCCCCCTCCCGTGGGCTTTATCTAGGTCACCACACCCACCACTCGCCCTGGCCTAGAGTGTTCTGCATGTTTACTCCGCACAGTTGTAGCTGCACTGGGGTCAGTTCTAATCACTGTAGGGGAGTGGTGGTGGTGGTGCCAGTGTTATTTTACCAGTTGTAGAAATAAAGAAAACCGTAGAATAGAATCATAAATGCATGTTCTAGATCCATATGAATTGTTATAGGATGATCTCCTCTATGGTGTCAGTCAGTTTCCTCCCAACTCACCATGCCTGCCCTGTCTTGGCTGACTGGACAGGCCAGGTCCTCAACCTGGTGCACTCTCAAACACAGAACGCTGAGCTGGTGTTAGTGGAGATTACTGAGGACCGTTGGTCGAAGAAGCTTGTGTGTGTGTGTGTGTGTGTGTGTGTGTGTGTGTGTTCCTGTCCCCCTGTCAATCCAGTCCTCCCTGGACATCTCCCCCTCCCCTGCTAAAGCCCCCCTGTGACTCTCTCATTGCAGGCTGACAAACGGGCACACCACAATGCACTGGAGCGCAAGCGTAGGGATCACATCAAAGACAGCTTTCACAGCCTGCGAGACTCCGTGCCCGCCTTGCAAGGGGAAAAGGTTGGTAGAGAGGTAAAACCCGAAGCTCTTAGGGAGAGGGGATCCTTTTGGGGAGGGGAGTGTTTTGCTGTGTGCATCCAGAGCCATGTATTTCAAGTTTGAATATTGTTCTAAATTCTAGACGTTCAGTTACATAGCAGTGTTTAAATATTCCCCATTCAGTGTTAATGGGGTTCTAACATGGCTGTTATAGAATGGTGTAGTGTCATGTTAATGGGGTTCTAACATGGCTGTTATAGAATGTTGTAGTGTCATGTTGATGGGGTTCTAACATGGCTGTTATAGAATGTTGTAGTGTCATGTTAATGGGGCTCTAACATGGCTGTTATAGAATGTTGTAGTGTCATGTTAATGGGGTTCTAACATGGCTGTTACAGAATGTTGTAGTGTCATGTTAATGGGGTTCTAACATGGCTGTTATAGAATGTTGTAGTGTCATGTTAATGGGGTTCTAACATGGCTGTTATAGAATGTTGTAGTGTCCATGTTAATGGGGTTCTAACATGGCTGTTATAGAATGTTGTAGTGTCATGTTAATGGGGTTCTAACATGGCTGTTACAGAATGTTGTAGTGTCATGTTAATGGGGTTGTAACATGGCTGTTATAGAATGTTGTAGTGTCCATGTTAATGGGGTTCTAACATGGCTGTTATAGAATGTTGTAGTGTCATGTTAATGGGGTTCTAACATGGCTGTTACAGAATGTTGTAGTGTCATGTTAATGGGGTTGTAACATGGCTGTTATAGAATGTTGTAGTGTCATGTTAATGGGGTTGTAACATGGCTGCTATAGAATGTTGTAGTGTCATGTTAATGCTTCATAATGCTCATTTTGAACATTCTATTCCTCATGCAATGCATTGTCTTACATCAGGTGGCGTCACTCCTACGCGACGCTCGTCCCTCAACAGGGACCAGTGCAGGCGGAATCGTCGCGCTATCTGACGTAAGACTGCCATGTAATGTTGATGGGGTGCTTACATGGCTGCTATAGAATGTTGTACTATCATGTTAATGGGGTTCTAACATGGCTGTTACAGAATGTTGTAGTGTCATGTTAATGGGGTTCTAACATGGCTGCAATAGAATGTTGTAGTGTCATGTTGATGGGGTTCTAACATGGCTGCAATAGAATGTTGTAGTGTCATGTTAATGCTTCATAATGCAGAAGCCTTACACTATAAATACATGGCTCTGGGTGTGTCGTGTTATTGACATTGAGTGAATGAGATGGGAGGGGGATAGGGGTATTCTTGAATGCGATATGAGTAAACAAAGAGAATGTAATTGCATTGCAATGTGTTGATATATGTATATGATTTAATGTGTGCTGTCGCTGTAATTCATATTTCAAAGGAAATGCCACGGATAATGTAGCTACTTCCGTGTATTCAATACATGGGTAGTTATGACATGGAAGAGAGAGAGAGAGTGAGAGGAGAGGGAGAATGAAAGAGTGGTGGAGAAGAGAGCGTGCAATCCAGACGTAGTGATGTGTTCTAACCAGAAACACTGGGACACAGGCTAGCGTCAGGAAGTTGTGTGCAAACTTGTTGCTTTTTCCTGTTTTGACATCTCTCACTATGGTCATGCACAGCACATGCGTTTTCTCCCCCCCCCGCTGGTGCATCTTAACACTATGGTCGGTGACCAAGATGATGATTGCTTTCGGACAGGAAGGAGAATAGAAGTGATGGAACTGCTAGCTATTGCAGATGGACGGTGAAGTGAGTCCATGGTAAAAGGTAGACTCAGACAAATTACATTGTCGTGATCGTACAAAATTGGGTCGCTTTCTGTTTACAGATGCAAGTAGTGCCTCAAGGAAGGGTGCACACTTTGAAGTGCCAATCCTTTCAGCCTGGACCCATTTTTTTTGAATTTTGTTTATGCAGAGACTGAAGAGAAAGCAAGACATTTCACTGGCACTTTTTTGTTTTGTTTTTTTGGGGTTAATCACATTTTAATTAGTCTCATTGCTATTCGTACTGAGTCGATGTGCATGGGTATGAGGTAATTGAGGTAGAAACACTATATATACACACAAGTATGTGGACACCCCTTCAAATTAGTTTATTCGGCTACTTCAGTTCGTCAAATTTCTGCCCTGCTAGAGCTGCCCCGGTGAACTGTAAGTGCTGTTATTGTGAAGTGGAAACATCTAGGAGCAACAACGGCTCAGCCACTAAGTGGTAGGCCACCCAAGCTCACAGAATGGTTGCCTCTGTTGCGACACTCACTGCAGAGTTCCAAACTGCCTCTGGAACACAAACTGTTCGGGAGCTGAAATCGCCGAGCAGCCGCACACAAGCCTAAGATCACCTTGCGCAATGCCAAGCGTCGGCTGGAATGGTGTAATGCCGCCATTGGACTCTGGAGCAGTGGAACTGGAGTGATGATTCACACTTCACCATCTGGCAGTCTGACGGACAAATCTGGGTTTGGCGGATGCCAGGAGAACGCTATCTATCCCAATGCATAGAGCGAACTGTAAAGTTTGGTGGATGAGGAATAATGGTCTGGGGCTATTTTTCATGGTTAATGCTAGGCCCCTTAACCCTTCACTGGAACTATCTTAATGCTACAGCATACAATGACAGTTTGGACGATTCTGTGCTTCCAAGTTTAGGGAAGGCCCTTTCCTGTTTCAGCATGACAGTGCCCCCGTGCAGAAACGAGGTCCGTACAGAACTGGTTTGTCGAGATCAGTGTGGAATAACTTGACTGGCCTGCACCGAGCCCTGACCTCGCCTCCATCGAACACCTTTGGGATGAATTGGAACGCCGACTGCGAGCCAGGCCTAATCGCCCAACATCAGTGTAGGACCTCACTAATGCTGTTGTGGCTGAATGGAAGCAAGTCCCCGCAGCAATGTTCCAACATCTAATGGAAAGCCTTCGCAGAAGAGTGGAGGCTTTCAAAGCAGCAAAGGGGGGGACCAACTCCATATAATAGCCCGTGATTTTGGAATGAGACGAGCGGGTGTCCACACAGACTAGGCAACAGGATAAACTGTAACAGCGGAGTATCTGACGAGTCCATGATGGGTTCTTAGTGATGTGGACCCCAAGGAACTTGAAGCTCACGACCTGCTCCACTACAACCCTGTCGATGTGGACGGTGGCATGCTCAGCCCTCGGTTTCCTGTAGTCCACGATCAGCTCCTTTGTCTTGCTGACGTTGAGGAAGAGGTTGTTGTCCTGGCAACACGCTGCCGGGTCTCTGACCTCCTCCCTGTAGGCTCGTCGTCGTTGATCAGGCCTACTACTGTTGTCTGCAAACTTAATGATTGTGTTTGAGTCGTGCATGGCCACTTTGTTGTGGGTGAACCGGGTGTACAGGAGGGGACTAAGCACTTGGTAGCGTGGCCTGGTCAAGAGAGAACACTGCACCACCATTGTGAGAGAGCAGCCAAATAATTACATATAGGGTCAGTATGAGCGCACTATTCAGTCTGTTTTAAACAGGCTAGATTTAACAGCAGTATTATTACATTAGGGGTCGATGGGTCAGGCAGTGTAGGGCGTTATTACGGTAGCTGTGCTAGAGGGGGCAGTGTAGGGCGTTATTACGGTAGCTGTGCTAGAGGGGGCAGTGTAGGGCGTTATTACGGTAGCTGTGCTAGAGGGGGCAGTGTAGGGCGTTATTACGGTAGCTGTGCTAGAGGGGGCAGTGTAGGGCGTTATTACGGTAGCTGTGCTAGAGGGGGCAGTGTAGGGCGTTATTACGGTAGCTGTGCCAGAGGGGGCAGTGTAGGGCGTTATTACGGTAGCTGTGCTAGAGGGGCAGTGTAGGGCGTTATTACGGTAGCTGTGCTAGAGGGGGCAGTGTAGGGCGTTATTACGGTAGCTGTGCTAGAGGGGGCAGTGTAGGGCGTTATTACGGTAGCTGTGCTAGAGGGGGCAGTGTAGGGCGTTATTACGGTAGCTGTGCTAGAGGGGGCAGTGTAGGGCGTTATTACGGTAGCTGTGCTAGAGGGGGCAGTGTAGGGCGTTATTACGGTAGCTGTGTTAGCAAAGACACTGACATCTTTCCTTGTGTCATATTTGAGTTTTCCCTTTGTTGCCAACAGCAATCTATCAAACAGGCGTCCCGAGCTCAGATCCTAGACAAAGCCACGGACTATATCCAGTACATGAGGAGGAAAAACCACACCCACCAGCAGGACATCGACGACCTGAAGAGGCAGAACGCTCTGCTAGAGCAGCAAGGTGGGTATGATTTGAGAACCTGCCGTACCTACGGACCATCTCTGCCTGTAGTATGATTTGAGAACCTACTGTACCTACAGACCATCTCTGCCTGTAGTGTGATTGAGAACCTACCGTACCTACGGACCATCTCTGCCTGTAGTGTGATTGAGAACCTACCGTACCTACGGACCATGTTTCTGTAGCGTGTGTGTTTCTCTGCTTACGTGTCAAATGTTGACATTGACTTTCTACGTTTGCCTCTTCATCTTCTCGACCCTTTTCTTTATTCCCCCTCTCTCCCTTGCTCCCTCTCCTCCATCCTCTCCTTTTTCTTCCCTTTGTCCATTTCCTTCCTTCCTGTCCTCTCCTTCTCCCCATTCTCTTCTCGCTGTAGTGCGTGCCCTGGAGAAGGTGAAGGGTTCGACGCAGCTTCAGGCCAGCTACAGTTCTTCAGACAGCAGCCTGTACACCAACCCTAAAGGAAGTGCTGTGTCTGCCTTCGACGGAGGCTCTGACTCCAGCTCAGAGTCCGAGCCAGAGGAACCCTCCGCCCCTAGGAAGAAGCTCCGTGTGGAGGCCAGCTAGAATGCTGGGCTAGCCCACAGCGCCACGCCTGGTGTGGAGGGGTAGTGCAGGCATGGGTACTGGTCCAGTAGGCGGTACTGCTCCTGTAATTCCCACTACATTGGCCTCCCTCCTTTCTCTGGTTGTGCTCTCACTGGATAGTGAAGACTCCAATCCATCCCTCATGGTCTAAGTCCCTTCATCATGCCATCTGCTGGAGAGGGAAGACAGCTGAGAGGAAGAACACTGATTTAGAACGTAACGTGCAAGGAAAAAAACCTTTTTCCCTTTCTCGCTCTCTCTCCCCTTTCCTCTCTCTTTGACTTCTCAGCATCGGTATCTCTCTCAGCAACGTCAACTATCCAAAACCCCAAAATTAGGAATTTTCGCTACGTAGAGGACTCAATGATTTTGTACCCTCTACTACGTACTCTCTCCTCCCAGTTTAAAGCTACGGAGAAGAGGCGTACTCCTCCAAGCACTGCTAAGATACTTTTTTTTTTTTTTTGTCTTGTTTTAAGAATTTACACACGTCAAGAAGAGTCGTCCTGTCTGTCATTGAAGCTTACCTTTTTTTTAAATCAACTTTTTTCCACAAAGAATGTGAAGAAACTTTGAAGCTAAATATTAATGTAAATGTGAAACAAAAACCCACCTCAGGCCCACAGAATTAGGTTTCCATGTTGACACACGTTGGTTAAATTAAAACCAATATAATCCCCTTGGTTGAAAATCATTGATGTTTTGGATAAAAGGACTAGATTCCTTCCATCTTTTAGCTTGAACTAGTGAATGAGTTTAGGTGGCTGAGTCAGTAATCTCCATGTTTTAAATAAATAAACTTGATTGTATGTTTTCAAGTTCTCAAAGTGTTATGCATTTTGTATTCTCACATATTTATCACTTGTAGTTGTCCTTCAAGGTATGAAATGTCAAAATGACATCCCTGTCAACGTGTTGTGAATTACACAGTAAAATCTTAATGTCGCGACTCCCCAAGTAAAAAAAAAAAAAGCATTTTGCGTGTCTAGGAAATGTCTGTATATCTTTTCAATGATCTCCCCCTCCTCCCCCATTTTAGGGTATGATTAGTGTAAACTAACTGTTTGTCTGATTCCATTCCATGGAAATTACAAGTATGTTGTACATACTGCCAACAATTGTCTTACAAGTTGAGGCCTACCTTTACTATGAGACTATAAATAAAACTATTTTATCCTTTAAAATGTGTTGCGAGTCTCTATTTTGTTGCAGGTTTTTTTCAGTCAAGTGGACAACGTATCCAAACATTTTATAATCTGAAGAGAAATTATACATTTGCTTTTTATGGATTATGGTTTTGTCACATGCATTGTAAGTAACAGGTGTAGACTAACAGTGAAATGCTTACGGGCCATTCCCAACAATGCAGAGGGAAGGGAAAATAACAGTAATAACTTGTTGATACTGAGTTGATGTGCAGCAGAAACAGGTAATTGAGGTAGATATGTACATCGACGCAGGGATGAAGTGACTAGGCAACAGGTTAGATCAACGCATACGCTGCGGTTACTGAGTCAAATTAATTAGTGCTGAAAGGGTCAATGCAGATGAATCCAGGTAGCTATTTGGTTAACTCCTTAGCAGTCTTACGGGTAGAAGCTGTTCAGGGTCCTGTTGGTTCCAGACTTGGTGGATGACATGCAGTTTAGTATTTGAACATAAGTTTAAACCCATCCTAGTTATGAGATGAATGACAGAGCTGCATGTTCCTGTGTTTGCGGAGTGCTGACAGTCCATCCATCCACCTAGATGACTTCATGTTAACGGCAGCAGGTATCCAGGGCTTCATTCAGTACGACAAAACGGTGTGCGATGAATACGGGGAGTTTATTACCCTTATGGTGTGGCGTGTGCTGCCCGAGTTTTGCGATTTCAAATGGCCACACCCACCAAATAGGAGCAAACGTACCTCAAAGCCTGTTGAAGAACAGTGCCACGCAACATAGCTAACTGAACACACCCCAGGTACGTGTCTGGTGTCAAAATGACTGATGGGAGGCATATATAACTCCTGTCATGTCATACAACTGGTTTTCCCTCGCAGGTATACAAAGGGTGCGGCACCCTATACACTCCTTTTGACTATGGGCCATAGGACTCTGGTCAAAAGTAGTGCACTATAGGGAACATGATGCCATTTGGAACACACCTAGTACATACCTGTGTTTTGATAAGAGGGCAGTTCTGTTAGCTGTTTGATGACAAACAGGGTTGAAGATTTCAAAGAAACGCTTACCCTTCTGACTTTTCAGAAATGGGCGGAGCCAGAGCCATACATTTAAAATTGTTCTTATTCTAGACATTCAGTTACATATCGTTAAAATGTGAAAAATTTATTTGGTTAATTCACCTTGGTCAGACGACCACAACAGTCACAGTATATATTCATTTCTGTACAAAGTAAAATCACTCACAGCCACCCAAGATTCCAACAATTTATACTCAGGCCTTTATTTGGACAGCTCTAATTTTCTCCTCTTTCTCCCAAACCCTTTGTCAGTTGGGGACCGGATACTTGGTAGTCCACCGCTCAACATATACAGTCCCTTCAGGAAGTTCACACCCCTTTACCTTTTCCACATTTTGTTTGCAGAACATTTTCTAAATGATGAAATGTCTTGAGTCAACTATTCACACCCTTTGTTATGGCTAACTTAAGTTAAGGAGTAAAAGTGCTTTACAAGTCACTAAGGACTCACTGTGTTCAATAATAGTGGTTAACATGATTTTTGAATGACTACCCTCTCTCTGTACCCCACACATACAGGTAAGGCTCCTCAATTGATTAGTGAATTTCAAGCACAGATTCAACCACAAAGACCAGGGAGGTTTTTCAATGCCTCGCAAAGAAGGGCACCGATTGGTAGATGGGTAAAAATAAAAAGCTAAATATTCCTTTGAGCATGGTGAAGTTATGTCACTACACAGATACAGGCGTCCTTCCTAACTCAGTTGCCGGAAAGGAAGGAAACTGCTCTGGGATTTCACCATGAGGCTGGCTCAACATTGTAGTTACTCCACAATACTAACCTAATTGAAAAGAAGGAAGCCTACATGCAACAAGGCACTAAAATAATACGGCAAAGAAATGCATGTTTTGTCCTGAATACAAAGCGTTATATTTGGGGCAAATCCAATACCACACTCCATATTTTCAAGAATAGTAGTGGCTGCATCATGTTATGGGTATGCTTGTCATTGTTAAGGACTGGGGAGTTTCAGGATAAAAAAAAAAGAAACTGAATGGAGCTAAGCACAGGCAAAATCCTAGAGGAAAACCTGGTTCAGTCTGCTTTCCACCAAACACTTGGAGATTAATTCACCATTCAGCAAGACAACCTAAAACAAAGCCAAATCTACATTGGAGTTGCTTACCAAGACGTCATTGAATATTTGAGTGGCCTAGTTACAGTTTTTACTTATAGCTACTTGACAGTTTTTACTTACGACAAGACTTGAAAATGGCTTTCTAGCAATGATTAACAGCCATTACTTTTTGAAAGAATAATGGGGGGGTATTTCAATTTTTATTTGTATTTTATAAAATGGTAGAATTCTGTGTAGATCGTTGACCAAAAATGACAATTTAATCAATTTTAATCCCACTTTGTAACAAAAATGTGGAAAATGTCAAGGGGTGTGAATACATTCTGAAGCCACTATAAAAGTTGCTCCTAACCACAGATCTAGGAAGAGATTTGAATCCTAACACGGGGATGACAAAATATCTGATCCTGTATCAGTGGTTATGTGCCACTACTACCTTATCCCAGAGTTAAATCATTGCAGTCCTACTGCAAAAGAAATCACTGATATAGACAAACCTTGCATCCCAAATAACTATTCATCTGATCAAGATAAGAGATTCTGAGCCTCGCCTTCATGCTCAAATTGACCCCCTCAAATACGCTCATAGGCATGCCTACACTGTGAGCACTAGGAGTGGTCAGCGGTAGTGTTGCAGGCCGAGGACCCCTCTTTCTGTGCAGGCACGGGGACAGGCAGCTGGTGGAAGTGTTGGATGGCCTGCGCTACCTTCTCTGGACAGATGTTGTAGACGGGGTGGCTGGGGGCCTGGAGAGAAGAAAACACCACATTTTAAAAGCTATGCTCTGTAAGATGTGAATTCCATCAGAGAGTGGGCCACCAGCTAAAATGTAAACAACGGAGCATTCACATGATAGGGCTCCTAAGGACGTGTATGGGAACAGGAAACGGTCCACTTCTGGGATATACTGTATGACGTCCATGCTAATTTAACAAGAAAGTGTCTCCAAATCAGAAAGGGGAGCATAATGATTAAACATTCTCGAAAAACCTCCTAGAGGCTCACCAGTCTGTTCTCCTCCCGGCCGACGATCAGCTCGTGGTGCAGATCCATGTTGCCAAAGTGCTGCGCTACAGACAGACCACTCAGACAGTAACAGGTGTGGTAGAAGTCTCTGGATCTCGAAGGAGGAAAGGAAGAGGAATGTGTGAAAAGTGGTTTTCACAGGTTTTTGTTTCTGCAATCAATTGTGTGTGTCTCTGTGTGTGATGCATACAGGTAACTGCCAAAATAAAAAGGGAAACACCAACATCAAGAGTCTTAATAGGACACCACGAGCCTCCAGAACAGCTTCAGTGCACCTTGGCATAAGATTCTACCCCCTATGCTTCTTTCAGAGTAACAGATTTATTTTATCCATGGTAGGGATGTGCATGGTTATTTGAATATCTCAACAGGCATACATTTTAGCAAATAAAAATATTTTTTTAAACCAGATTTTTCAAAATGAAAAAAAAAAAAAAATATATATATATATCCATGCAACATTGTTACATAAAAAGGATATTACCATGACATTTAAAATACATTCATTTAAAAAAAAATGTTTCAATGTAGGTTACGACGTGCACGGTTCGTCCCATAAAAACACGGGTAGTCTTCACGTGTGTAGCTTGTCGTTTATGTTGTCAATGAAAGCGGCAAAGAAGCTCAATATGTAGCGAGTGGAGTGAGAGTTCACTAATGCAATGGAATAAATTACTGAATTAAAAGTTAGCGAAATGAGAATGAATAGGCTACAAGGAGCAACCAACAGGTAGGCTGTTTTATCTGAATGGGGTTGGGCAGAAAACGCAGCATGTGACCTCAATTAACCTAGCTAGTTATAGCTGGGTTAGCTTAACGGGATGATAAATAACATTCAGATTCTGAAAACTTTTAAATGTCCTCAGAGGGTCAATTAATCATGCAGCAGTCATAAAACATATCACATCTAAAAAATAAATAGCAAAGGATATTTACAAGCAAATAGGCAGGGTAAGTGCAGGTGCTCTGTGCAATTAGTCCAACATATTGTTACATTAGGGAGTCTGTACCTGCGTCCAGAGGACAGGAGCTGGAATTCAGGGTGGAGTGGATGGGAAGAGTCAACCGCTATTGTACTCACCTTATGGAGGGCTCCGCCCAGGGAAAGAGATGACAGTTCTTGCCCCATGATTTTTCTACAGGTCCTGACTATCTTGCTTAACCTATTTTTGTGTGCAACCTTGATATTCCCAAAGCAGCAGGACAAGCAGTAGGACAGAATGCTCTCAATGAATCATTTATAAAAGACAACCATGATGGTTAGATCAACATTTAAACAAAAAAAAAAAAAGTACAGATTCTGTAGGAAATACAGTCTGTTGGCCTTAAAAATAGTGTCAGTACACTGATCCCAGGACAGCTTGTGGTCAATGACTAGCCCAAGGTGTTTGCACTCCTCCACTATACACTGATCCCAGGACAGCTTGTGGTCAATGACTAGCCCGAGGTGTTTGTACTCCTCCACTATACACTGATCCCAGGACAGCTTGTGGTCAATGACTAGCCCGAGGTGTTTGTACTCCTCCACTATACACTGATCCCAGGACAGCTTGTGGTCAATGACTAGCCCGAGGTGTTTGTACTCCTCCACTATTTCAATGGGCTCCCCTTTTATCAGTGATGGTGTGTGCAAGGTAGTGTTCCTTCCAATGTCAATCACCGTATCCTTTGTTTTCGATGTATTTACATTTAGATGGGATGACAGTCTAATTATTCAGAGCTGGTCCACGCTCTGTCTCATCCCCTTCCAGAAGACAGACCAAAGCAGTATATTTGATCAGGTGGCGCCTTAGGAACCGGCTCCGGCAGCTGTCTGTATACAGTACGTATAGTACTGGTGAAAGAACACTGCCCTGTGGGTCTTCCAACTGAAGTAGTGCGCACCTCAGAGAGTGTGTTGCCAACTCGTACCTGCTGAGACCTGTCAGCTAGGAAGTTGGTGATCCATGTGATAAGCATAGCATCAAGTCCCAAGTCTCCTCTCAGTCTGTCCGCAAGGACCAACAGATTAATTGTGTTAAATGCCGAGGAGAAATCTGCAAACATGATACACACATGGGGGTTTTAATGCCCTCCAAATACATGATGTAAGAGCGAGAGGATGGCATCATCTGTCCTTCTCTCTGACCGGTACGCAGATTGGAGGGGGTCAAGCAGGTGTCTGGTGGTGGTGGTGGTGGTGGTGATGATCTTTTCAATACATTTATAAGAGAGACAGAGAGGTAAGAGTGACAGGTCTGTAATCATTTGATGCAGATGGATGAGATGTTTTTGGGTCAGGTACAACAATAGATTGGAAATTCCATCTCTATGGAAACAATGTATCCAGGGGCCACTGGAAGAGAGAGCAGAAGACAGCGCTCAGCTGAGTGGAACAGTGTTTCAAGACACGACCACTTATGTTATCAGGCCCCGGGCTCTTCCGTGCACCAAAACACTCGACTACGAATTACCTCATTGATGCCAAGCGCGTTCTCGGTTGCCATGACATCCTCCTCCAGACAGGCCGGGGGAGCGGGGTGAAGAACTCGTTTAGTTCAATTGGCTGTAGAGAGGCACACCCTCTTGTTGTCCAGGCAGGGATCGATATGCTGCCTACCTTTGAAAGGCAAACACTTGTTCCTTCTTGTTAAGCACCACTTTCAATTCTTTGGTCACCCATTGGTTTGTTGCTAGGAAATATCTTACATGTTTTTTTGGGGGTGGGGGTGGATCATGTAAGATAATTCTTAACAACAAACCAATGGGTGACTGCTACAAGCGAGTTGCCTTGGCGTCTCTCCCAATGTCAGCTCGTTACACACACCGCCCCATAGAACCTCCCCATCTGCAGCAATAGAGGACCAGCATCTGTCCCTCAACGTACATAAAAAATAAACCCCCCATCTGCAGCAATAGAGGACCAGCATCTATCCCTCAACGTACATCAAAAATAAACTCCCATCCCCAAGTCATGGTAGGTAAAATAATGGGAACTGGGAATGTCAATACATGCCGGGACATTAATTGTTTAATTAACAGACCTTTGTATATATACACTCAATTGTAGGAAGGTGTTCACTCAGTGTACTTTGGATCCCTCATTTACTCAAGTGTTTCCTTTATTTTGGCAGGTACCCGTATGTAGTGTATGTATGTAGTGCATGTATGTACAGTTCAAGTCAGAAGTTTACATACACTTAGGTTGGAGTCATTAAAACTCGTTTTTCAACCACTCCACACATTTCTTGTTAACAAACTATAGTTTTGGCAAGTTGGTTAGGACATCTACTTTGTGCATGACACAAGTCATTTTTCCAACAATTGTTTACAGACAGATTATTTCACTTATAATTCACTGTATCACAATTCCAGTGGGTCAGAAGTGTACATACACTAAGTTGACTGTGCCTTTAAACAGCTTGGAAAATTCCAGAAAATTATGTCATGGCTTTAGAAGCTTCTGATAGGCTAATTGACATCATTTGAGTCAATTGGAGGTGTACCTGTTGATGTATTTCAAGGCCTACCTTCAAACTCAGTGCCTCTTTGCTTGACATCATGGGAAAATCAAAAGAAATCAGCCAAGACTTCAGAAAAAAAACTGTAGACCTCCACAAGTCTGGTTCATCCTTGGGAGCAATTTCCAAACGCCTGAAGGTACCACGTTCATTTGTATAAACAATAGTACACAAGTATAAACACCACGGGACCACACAGCCGTCATACCGCTCAGGAAGGAGACACGTTCTGTCTCCTAGAGATGAACGTACTTTGATGTGAAAAGTGCAAATCAATCCCAGAACAGCAGCAAAGGACCTTGTGAAGATGCTGGAGGAAACAGGTACAAAAGTATCTATATCCACAGTAAAACGAGTCGACATAACCTAAAAGGCCGCTCAGAAAGGAAGAAGCCACTGCTCCAAAACCGCCATAAAAAAAAGCCAGACTATGGTTTGCAACTGCACATGGGGACAAAGATTGTACTTTTTGGAGAAATGTCCTCTGGTCTGACTGTTTGGCCATAATGACCATCGTTATGTTTGGAGGAAAAAGGGGGAGGCTTGCAAGCCGAAGAACACCATCCCAACCGTGAAGCACGGGGGTGGCAGCATCATGTTGTGGGGGTGCTTTGCTGCAGGAAGGATTGGTGCCCTTCACAAAATAGATGGCATCATGAGGGAGGAAAATTATGTGAATATATTGAAGAAACATCTCAAGACATCAGTCAGGATGTTAAAGCTTGGTCGCAAATGGGTATTCCAAATGGACAATGACCCCAAGCATACTTCCAAAGTTGTGGCAAAATGGCTTAACTTCTTAGGGCTAGGGGGCAGTATTTAGAAGTTTGGGTGAAAAACGTGCCCAAAGTAAACTGCCTGTTACTCAGGCCCAGAAGCTAGGATATGCATATAATTAGTAGCTTTGGATAGAAAACACGGAAGTTTCTAAAACTGTTAAAATAATGTCTGTGAGTATAACAGAACTGATATGGCAGGAAAAAAACAGAGCAAAATCCATCCGGGATGTCTGAACCAGTCATGTCACACTGTTTTCAATTGGCATGCTATTCAATACAGGGTATTTTAGCTCCCAGATTGCAGTTCCTATGGCTTCCACTAGATGTCAACAGTCTTTAGAAAAAAGTTGGAACGTTCAATTATGAAAATCAAGGGAGTAAGACCACTTGTTCCTGAGTTCACGTCAAGTGTACTGTTTTGGAATTTGCCCGTAACAGGGAATGCGTGCTCAGTTCTTTTTCTCTTCTATTCAGCAGGTTATATTCCGTCTGAAATATTATAGTGTATATTCATTTTAGGGTATCTGAGTATTGATTACAAATGATGTTTGACTTTTTTCGACAAACTTTATGGGTACTTTTGGGATATCGTTTGTCTGCATGGATGAAAGCCTTTGGGCAGGTGGATTACTGAACAAAACGCGCCAACCAAACGAATCTATATGGATATAAAGAGGAACTTTATCGAACAAAATGACCTTTTATTGTGTAACCTGGACCCTTTGATATGCCATCAGTGGAAGATCAAAGGTAAGATATTTATTTTATGCAATTTTTGAGTTTTGTGACACCTCTGCTGGTTATGTTATTATGCTAATTGAGTTGAGCGGGGGTGCTGTCCTCAGACAATCCAATATTCTGCTTTCGCCGTAAAGCCTTTTTGAAATCTGACAATGCTGTTAGATTAACAAGAGTCTAAGCGTTTGAAGGGTGTGCAGCATTTGTATTTTCATGAATGTTTGAAATGAGTATTTTTGTAATTTGAATTTGGCGCTCTGCATGTCACCGGATGTTGTCAAAATCTATCCTGTTCACGGGATTGGATCCGTAACAGGTTAAGGACAACAAAGTCAAGGTATTGGAGTGGCCATCACAATGCCCTGACCTCAATCCTATAGAACATTTGTGGGCAGAACTGAAAAGGACTGTGTGAGTAAGAACGCCTACAAACCTGACTTAGTTACTCCAGCTCTGTCAGGAGGAATGGGCCAAAATTCACCCAACTTATTGTGGGAAGCTTGTGGAAGGCTACCCGAAACGTTTGACCCAAGTTAAACAATTTAAAGGCAATGCTACCAAATACTATTTGAGTGTATGTAAACTTCTAACCCACTGGGAATGTGATAAAATAAATAATAGCTGAAATAACTCATTCTCTCTACAATTATTCTGACATTTCACATTCTTAAAATAAAGTGGTGATCCTAACTGACCAAAGACAGGAATTTTTTACTAGAATTAAGTGTCAGGAATTGTGAAAAAAGGAGTTTAAATGTATTTGGCTAAGGTGTATGTAAGCTTCCGACTTCAACTGTATGTATGTATGTATGTATGTATACACACACACACACACACACACACACACACGTGTGTACAGTGGCTTGTGAAAGTATTCACCCCCTTTGGATTTTTTCCTATTTTGTTACCTTACAACCTGGAATTAAAATAGATTTTTTGGGGGGGGTTTGTATCATTTGATTTACACAACATGGCTACCACTTTGAAGATACAAAATACAAAAAAACTAAACTTGAGCGTGCATAACTATTCACCCCCCCAAAGTCAATACTTTGTAGAGCCGCAATTACAGCTGCAAGTCTCTTGGGGTATGTTTCTATAAGCTTAGCACATCTAGCCACTGGGATGTTTGTCCATTCTTCAAGGCAAAACTGCTCCAGCTCCTTCAAGTTGGAAGGGTTTGGCTGGTGCACAGCAATCTTTAAGTCATACCACAGATTCTCAATTGGATTGAGGTCTGGGCTTTGACTAGGCCATTCCAAGACATTTAAATGTTTCCCCTTAAACCACTCGAGTGCTGCTTTAGCAGTATGCTTAGGGTCATTGTTCTGCTGGAAGGTGAACCTCCGTCCCAGTCTCAAATCTCTGGAAGACTGAAACAGGTTTCCCTGAAAAATGTCCCTGTATTTCACGCCATCCATCATTCCTTCAATTCTGACCAGTTTCCCAGTCCCTGCCGATGAAAAAACATCCCCACAGCATGATGCTGCCACCACCATGCGTCATTGTGGGGATGGTGTCTCGGGGTGATGAGGTGTTGGGTTTGCGCCAAACATAGCGTTTTCCTTGATGGCCAAAAAGCTAAATTTTAGTCTCATCTGACCAAAGTACCTTCTTCCATATGTTTGGGGAGTCTCCCATATGCCTTTTGGCGAGCCCCAAATGTGTTTGCTTATTTTTTTCTTTAAGCAATGGCTTTTTTCTGGTCACTCTTCCGTAAAGCCCAGCTCTGTGGAGTGTACGGCTAAAGGTTGTCCTATGGACAGATACTCCAATCTCCGCTGTGGAGCTTTGCAGATCCTCCAGGGTTGTCCTTGGTCTCTTTGTTGCCTCTGATTAATTCCCTCCTTGCCTGGTCCTTGAGTTTTGGTGGGTGGCCCTCTCTTGGCAGGTTTGTTGTGGTGCCATATTCTTTCAATTTTTTAATAATGAATTTAATGGTGCTCCGTGGGATGTTCAAAGTTTCTGATATTTTTTTTATAACCAATCCCTGATCTGTACTTTTCCACAACTTTGTCCCTGACCTGTTTGGAGAGCTCTTTGGTCTTCATGGTGCAGCTTGTTTGGTGGTGTTGCAGACTCTGGGGCCTTTCAGAACAGGTGTGTATATGTACACTGAGATCATGTGACAGATCATGTGGCACTTAAATAAAGTCCACCTGTGTGCAATCTAACTAATTATGTGACTGAAGGTAATTGGTTGCACCAGATATTATTTAGGGGCTTCATAGCAAAGGGGGTGAACAAATATGCACGCACCACTTTTCCGTTTAAAAAAAAAAAAAAATATTAATTATTATTTTATTTTTTTCACTTCACCAATTTGGACTATTTTGTGTTTGTCCATTACATGAAAATCCATTTAAATTACAGGTTGTAATGCAACAAAATATGAAAAACACCAAGGGGGATGAATATGTATGTATATGTAGTGTGTGTGTGGGGTACATACTTGCCAGGCTTGTCCAGCAGCCCCCCAGCAGGGTTCTGACAGCAGAGGAGGATGTACTCCTGCAACGCCTGCTGCTCAAACATCCACTTCTGCAGGCTCAATGTAGAGTCCCCTGTTGGTCCAAAAAAAATGAACAAAAACTCCACAACCAATTATATTAATTATATGAGATAACGGTAGCCAGAGGCTAGTACTTTTCAGACCGGTAGAAAATGTGCCAAATTAGGCCGGTCGGTCCGCCCGCCCGCCTTCCACTCAGTCTGTCGGTCGGTCGGTCCGCCCGCCACTCAGTCGGTCGGTCCGCCCGCCCGCCACTCAGTCTGTCGGTCCGCCCGCCCGCCACTCAGTCTGTCGGTCCGCCCGCCCGCCACTCAGTCTGTCGGGTCGGTCCGCCCGCCCGCCCGCCTTCCACTCAGTCTGTCGGGTCGGTCCGCCCGCCCGCCCGCCCGCCTTCCACTCAGTCTGTCGGGTCGGTCCGCCGCCGCCCGCCGCCTTCGCCTCAGTCTGTCGGTCGGTCCGCCGCCGCCGCTTCGCTTACTCAGTCTGTCGGGTCGGTCCGCCCGCCCGCCCGCTTCGCTTCCACTCAGTCTGTCGGGTCGGTCCGCCCGCTTCGCCCGCCTTCCACTCAGTCTGTCGGGCCGGTCCGCCCGCCCGCCCGCCTTTACTCAGTCTGCCGGTCGGTCCGCCCGCCCGCCGCCTTCCACTCAGTCTGTCGGGTCGGTCCGCCCGCCCGCCGCCTTCCACTCAGTCTGTCGGGCCGGTCCGCCCGCCGCTTCGCTTCCACTCAGTCTGTCGGGTCGGTCCGCCGCCCGCCGCCTTCCACTCAGTCTGTCGGGTCGGTCCGCCCGCCGCCGCTTCCACTCAGTCTGTCGGGCCGGTCCGCCCGCCCGCCCGCCTTCCACTCAGTCTGTCGGGTCGGTCCGCCCGCCGCCCGCCTTCCACTTCAGTCTGCCGGGCCGGTCCGCCCGCCGCCGCCTTCACTCAGTTCTGTCGGGCGGTCCGCCGCCGCCCGCTTCCACTCAGTCTGTCGGGTCGGTCCGCCGCCCGCCGCTTCCACTCAGTCTGTCGGGTCGGTCCGCCCGCCCGCCTTCCACTCAGTCTGTCAGGCCGGTCCGCCGCCGCCGCTTCCACTTCAGTCTGTCGGGCCGTCCGCCGCTTCCACTCAGTCTGTCGGTCGGGCCGGTCCGCCGCCGCCGCTTCCACTCAGTCTGTCGGGCGGTCCGCCCGCCGCTTCCACTTCAGTCTGTCGGGCCGGTCCGCCCGCCGCCCGCCGCTTCCACTCAGTCTGTCGGGTCGGTTCCGCCCGCCCCGCACGCCTTCCACTCAGTCTGTCGGGTCGGTCCGCCCGCCGCCCGCTTCCACTCAGTCTGTCGGGTCGGTCCGCTCGCCTTCCACTCAGTCTGTCGGGTCGGTCCGCCCGCCCGCCGCTTCGCTTCCACTAAGTCTGTCGGGTCGGTCCGCCGCCCGCCGCTTCCACTCAGTCTGTCGGGTCGGTCCGCCCGCCCGCCCGCCTTCCACTCAGTCTGTCGGGTCGGTCCGCCCGCCCGCCCGCCTTCCACTCAGTCTGTCGGGTCGGTCCGCCCGCCCGCCCGCCTTCCACTCAGTCTGTCGGGCCGGTCCGCCCGCCCGCCCGCCTTCCACTCAGTCTGTCGGGCCGGTCCGCCCGCCCGCCCGCCTTCCACTCAGTCTGTCGGTCCGGTCCGCCCGCCTTCCACTCAGTCTGTCGGTCGGTCGGTTGGTCCGCCCGCCCGCCTTCCACTCAGTCTGTCGGCCCGCCTTCCACTCAAGTCTGTCGGTCAGTCCGCCCGCCCGCCTTCCACTCAGTCTGTCGGTCAGTCGGTCGGCCCGCCCGCCTTCCACTCAAGTCTGTCGGTCAGTCCGCCCGCCTAGGTATTATCCTTGACGAATCAAAAACGACACACGGAGAAATGCACAGGAGGAAGGGACGTGCCAACTAGCTACCCAGCTACAAATTTTTTTTTTAAACCGACAACAATGGCTTACCTGGTAATTCCCATACCAGAGCCTATGGTCCCGAAGGGCGATACATACAACTGGACATTGTTTAGAGCACGATGGGGAAACTATGAGATAGCTACAGGTCTGGACGAAAAGGAAGCAGAAGTCCGTGTAATAACTCTGCTAACCGTGATGGGAAAGAGCGGAATCTGCATGCACCTGAAGCAGAGAGAACTGACCCGGTAAAAAGTATAGAGGCGCTACAGAAACACTGAGCCATCCAAGTACGTGCTCTATGAAAAAGGTACAGGTTTAATTGCTTGTCAACAAAAGTCAATGTGAAACATCCGAGCAAGCTAGCAGACACGTGAACTACGAGAGGAAGTAGTCTGTGACAGGCACTAAAAACAAAGCTGCGTGAGCACGCATTGCTCAAGAGAACCTCACACTGAACAAAACCGTTAGACGTGTGTCGTCCAAGTGAACCAGCACAAATTGGTGGAGGTGAAGCAGAGACATACCTACCGTAAGTGACGTTCAATCAAAAGGCCAAACCTATGGTCGTAAACAGACGACTTTACAGGGGACACTAACAAAAGATGTACTGCCAAACGACTTAACCTGTCATTACTGTGGTTCAGTACATGCCAAAGCCAAATGCCCAGCATACGGTGTCACCTGTAAAGCATGTGGCAAACGAAACCATTTTGCCAGAGTTTTGTAAACAAACACATACCTCAACACATACCTCAAGACAATGAGTCAGATGACCAAACAGATGTGGTTCATCTCACAGGTTAACTCTGTGGAAGACAAGGCAAACAAATGGTTCATTAACCTTAAACTAGCTCCACTCAGTGATGACCCATTGACATACGACCCCAGTCATACAATTAAACGTCAACTAGACACAGGATCAACAGTGAATGTCAGAAACTACGGGGAACTACAGTGAGTCATGGAAGACGGCATTCCAGTTCTCCTACCAAGCAAAGCTACACTAAAGCTTTATGACGGCACACTGATAATGCCAACAGAAGAATGCAATCTCAAAGCAGATCATGACGGAACAATGTTTCATATCAAATTTCTGGTCACGGAGACATCCCAGCTTCCTCTCCTGTCAGGTGACACGTGTGAAAGACTCAGCCTACTACATGTGAACCACAGCCAAGTGTTAGATCATGTCAACACCCCACTGAGGAGATCATCTCCAAGTACAAGGACGTGTTAGATGGTCTTGGCTGCCTTCCTGAAGAGCTACACCTAGAAGCAGACAATGCAGCCCGGGGCCTGTGCAGCAGCTACCAAAACGGACACCTATTCCACCGAAAGGAAAAGGACCAAAGGCCATACATATCAAATGGACGATGCAGACATCACGAAAGTCACAGAGCAAACACCCGTGGATCAACAACATGGTTGTCATTGAAAACCTGATACTACAAATATGCATGGACCCCAGTGCACACAACAAAGCCTTTACTGAGATCACACTTCCAGATGGCCACAATAGAAAAGATTATACCAGAGATATCCAACGCAAAGGTATTCTCAGTACTCAATGCCAAAGAAGGATATTGGCAAGTCAAACTTGATGAAGTGAGATGCTATCTAACATCTTTCTGGACACCTGTAGGCAGGTATAGACGGCTGAGAATGCCATTTGGAATCAAGCCAGCAGTACACCGCACAACGTCAAGTCACTACAGCGGCTGTTGGGGTTTGTGAGCTATCTTCCAAAATGTATTCCCCGCCCATCTGATGTGTGAGAGCCTCTCAGGAGACTGATTGACAAGGACATCAAATGGGCATGGCTACCACAGTCTCAACTGCTGCGTCATGCTATTAAAACAGTCACAACACCCAGTGCTCCAATACTACGACCTGAATGATGAAGTCACATTGCAGTGTGATGCCAGTGAGACAGGTTTGGGCGCAGCCCTTCCACAAAAAAGGACAACCTGTTGCACTTGCCTCCAGACCATTGACTCAGACAGAACAACGATATGCACAGATTGGCGAGACATTCATTTTCATTGTTTTTGAATGTGACAAGTATCTGGCAGAGAGTTCAACACAATACACAGCCGAACACAAACCCGCTCGAGACGATCTTCAAAGGGTCCCCACTCAGAGCAGCCAAGAGTCCCCACTCAGAGCAGCCAAGAGTCCCCACTCAGAGCAGCCAAGAGTCCCCACTCAGAGCAGCCAAGAGTCCCCACTCAGAGCAGCCAAGAGTCCCCACTCAGAGCAGCCAAGAGTCCCCACTCAGAGCAGCCAAGAGTCCCCACTCAGAGCAGCCAAGAGTCCCCACTCAGAGCAGCCAAGAGTCCCCACTCAGAGCAGCCAAGAGTCCCCACTCAGAGCAGCCAAGAGTCCCCACTCAGAGCAGCCAAGAGACTGCAGAGAATGTTGCTAAGGCTTCAAAGGAACCCCACAGGCAATACAACCATGGCAAAAAACTACACGTAGCTGACTTCCTGTCCAGAACAGCTCAAACACAGAGCACAGACAAAATGCAAACACCAGCCACGGTTTCCGCTATGGGTCTAGCCACAACTGACCCTGGAACAGGTGGATCACACCAGTGATGTCAACAATCTCCACTAAAACAATGAAGTCAATCAAAGCACACTGTTCCCAGGACCCACTGTTTCAGGCTCTGTACGCACAATCAACAACGGCTGGCCTGGAACCAAACAGGTTGTGAGTAACACTGAAAGATCTCTGGATGTACAAAGAGGATCTCACCACAGAAAATGGACTGATATTCAAAAAGGAAACAGGGTCTTCATCTCTAACATGTTAACCACTGACTGCCTGCCCAAAATCCACTCTGGCATAGAGGCCTGCCTCACAAAGGCACGTGATGCTGTTTTCTGGCCAAGGAGTACGGAGGACGTAAAGATCCTTTTCGGCAAATGTTCCACCTGCAACATCATCCAGAAGAGACAACAGAAGTAGACAGACATCTAGTGCTAGTGAATGGTAACACATACAGCAGAAACAAAAGAGACAATAGAAGTAGACAGACATCTAGTGCTAGTGAATGGTAACACATACAGCAGAAACAGAAGAGACAAGTAACTGAACAACTCAGGACCCCCCCTATCGACCACCAGACATCTCAGGCCACGCCCCTCCCCCCGCCTCTCAGGCCACGCCCCTTCCCCCGCCTCAGGCCACGCCCCTCCCCCCGCCTCAGGCCACGCCCCTCCCCCTCCCCATGCCTACGCCCCTCCCCCTGCCTCTCACGCCAACAAAGTTGAGAGATCACATCTTTCTCTCTAACAAGCAGTTTCAAATCGTCATTTGGATTTGAGGTTCTGTCCAACAGAATCTGGACACCAAAACACACCGAGACATTATTTTACTGTAATAGAGGAGAAGTTTACTTTTCTAACGATACCCTTTTTTTTTATGTCTCAACTCCTCAAGTTGTGCGCAGAGTAGACCCATCTAAAACCAGAGTATTAATGAACATTGACTGTGGAAAACGAATGCTCGGTTTGTCGCGGGCAGCGTTGGTGTACCACGTACCGCTAGCATTTTATAAAATATGCAATAAGCATAAAAAAAAAAAAAAAAACAATTATATAATGAATTGGCAAAATCGTTCTGAGAAATAGGGTAGGCCAACATCTCAACAAGGTGGACAGGCTGACATGTTGTTCAAACAGTTGGGAGACGGACAGCAGACTGTACTCATAACAGTTCAACCTTGTTAGCTTGCAAATAGATTCACGTTGAAATATAAAGATTATCTGGCTACTCACTAGCATGTGGGCCAGAGAGACTGTTGATGAGCCCTGTGTTAATGTTCTACAGCCTAGTGCCTGGCTACAACAAGTTAGTCATGATTAGTGCATGTGCATTATGCATGGTTCTGGTTACACTTGAAACAAAAGAAAAGGGCATTTTCATAGTCAGACTTGAAAGCCAGATCAGTGATTATTGCAACAACAAAAGAATAGCAGGTTAAAACTACTTTGATAAAAGAATGTAATTATTAGTGGGTCTGATGGTTTGTGGAAGGGTATAACTTCAAATCAAATGTTATTGGTCACATACACATGGTTAGCAGATGTTAATGCGAGTGTAGCAAAATGCTTGTGCTTCTAGTTCCGACCATGCAGTAGTATCTAACAAGTAATCTAACAATTTCACAACAACTACCTTATACACACAAGTGTAAAGGAATGATTAAGAATATGTACATATAAATATATGGATGAGCGATGGCCGAACGGCATAGGCAAGATGCAGTAAGATGGTATAGAGTACAGTATATACATATGAGATGAGTAATGTAGGATATGTAAACATTATATAAAGTGGCATTGTTTAAAGTGACTAGTGATACATTTATTACATCCACTTTTTAAATGATTTAAAAGTGGCTAGAGATTTGAGTCAGTACGTTGGCAGCAGCCACCCAATGTTAGTGACGGCCGTTTAACAGTCTGATGGCCTTGAGATAGAAGCTGTTTTTCATCTTCTCACGAGCCCTGAATTCATTAGATTATTGCTGACTGTTTAAAATGCAGTGTATTCTACCTTGAAAATGTACAACAAAGATTATTTAGAAAAAACATTTAAAAGAAATGTATAAATAAAAATAATCGTGAATCGCCCATAAGTTAGAAAAACATTTAGATGTGATATTTAGGCCATATCACCCAGGCCTAACTACATTTAAGTTTTAGTCTCTTATCCAGAGCGACTTACACTAGTGAGTTCATACTGTAGCTAAACTCTAAAGGCGGTTCCTATACCTCCTTTGAAGAGGGCTCTGTGTAGCAGTGGCAGCAGCCCAGCCTGCCAGAAGGAGTAGCAGCCGTCCACCAGTTTGTTACAACGACCCTGGAAACCTCCCTCAAACCTCATCTGTCTGCTGGCCACCCACCGCTAGGGGAGAGGGAGAGAGAGGGAGAGAGAGGGAGAGAGGGAGAACAGCAGGAGAGAAAGAGGCAGTAAGAGAGAGGAGAGAGTAAGGGCGTTGTTATTATCACTAAAGCGCCTTCTCACAATGAGAGAAACTGACGCCATTTTACCTACAGTCGCAGCAAGGCAGCCATTTTCTATCCAGCCAGCCATAGTGTAAATGCCGTGCAGCGTACACAGCGAGAGCCGTTTGAGTTTCATCCAGCCTTTCTGCTCTTCGGGAACTAGCCAGATGATGAAATCCCATGAGGTCCGTATCAGAGAGGGTCTAATATGAATTGATATTTGCAAACTGAGAAATGTGGACACGGTTGCTATAGCAACGGCTAATTGGGAATCTTTCCAAAGCACGAGGACTGGACTGAATCATTATCGAATTGGTTTAAGTACCAGCTGGAGTCCTCAGTCGTGCCTCTGTTTCTGAAGCTGGGGAAGATAGAGTGAAACTTACTTTACCTTTGTTTTTCGGGCCCACTCGTTAGCTCCAACTTCAATTACAGCTTTTGTTAAAAAAATATGAAAACAAAAACATTGTTCTTATGGAACAAATTCCCTCTCAGTTTGTCAGTTCTCTTCTGTTTAGTGTCTAGTGAATAGGACCTGTTCTGAGAGCTGTGCTTAGAGGTGTGGACTGATGTGGCGTGGAGAGAGCGGTGTGGACTGATGGAGAGCGGTGTGGGGAGGTTCCTACTGTTCTGGTAGTTTTGGGGGATTGATCTACACGTCAGCCCACGGTGTCTCTTTACAGACCTGGCTGAGTTCAAAATGGCACCCTCTTCCCTATATAGTGTGCTACCTTTGACCGACCTGCCTCTGTGCATCCTCTACATACACTATCACTTCAGTCAAATGCTGATCAAGAAAATGGGTTCTCAGGGGGAGTAGTGACATGGGATACCTCTGCAGAGAGGACACAGTGACATTGGACGTGTGAGTGGAGTACTGGATTGAACTGAAAGCAGTGCTATAACTAAATGACTTAGTTCAGACAATACGAGTGGTGGAGACTTGAGGTCTGGATGGAACTGAAAGCAATGCTTGGCTCAAAGCATCCCTGTTCAAAATGAAGTACAACTCTCTTTATAAAAAAAAGTGTTATAGTCCATAACACAACCGTGAACCAAAGGAAACAAGACTGTGTAATGTGATGATGGTGACTCACCAGCAGAGACTTGAGATCCAGCATGTGCTCCTTCCCCAGGATGACCATGGCAGCCATCCCACAGAAGGTGTACCCACCATGGGCCTCCAGCCCCGGGACGCCCCCTAGACCCCCCTCCCAGTTCTGACAGCTGGAGGAGGACAGGAAGGAGACAACATGGCAGCCGACAACAAGTAGGCATGAGGAAGACAGGAAGGAGACAACACGGTAGGCATTCACTGTCTTCCTTTAGAAGTGTGTAAACACATGATCACTACGAAGTTATTTTTCTGAAGTATAGGGGACCCAAACCCTTGTAATTATTATAGTCTATTTAACTCACAGTACGACTGTAATATTCTTATGATATAACTGAAATGTTTATTAATTATGAAAAGGAACACCAGCCAGTTAGATAGACAGATCACTTATTTAATGTGTGGCTGTCTGAGCTCTATACTACAGTACCTGACAATCCATGTGGGAGTGTCCTGGAACAGTGTGGGTGTCATGATGTTGGTGAGAGACGCCACTGATGCAGCACAGTACGTACTCCTACAACAGAGAGAGGGGTAGGGTTTAATACACAGTACGTAGTCCTACAACAGAGAGAGAGGTAGGGTTTAATACACAGTACGTACTCCTACAACACAGAGAGGGGGGTAGGGCTTAATACACAGTACGTACTCCTACAACAGAGAGAGGGGGGTAGGGCTTAATACACAGTACGTACTCCTAAAACACAGAGAGAGGGGTAGGGCTTAATACACAGTACGTACTCCTAAAACACAGAGGGGTAGGGCTTAATACACAGTACGTACTCCTAAAACAGAGACAGACCAAGAAAAAGAAACCGAGGGAGAAATACAGAGAGAGGAAAGGTTATTGGTCACATACACATGGTTAGCAGATGTTAATGCGAGTGTAGCGAAATGCTTGTGCTTCTAGTTCCGACCATGCCGTAATATCTAACAAGTAATCTAACAATTTCACAACTACTAACTAATACACACAAGTGTAAAGGAATGAATAAGAATATATACATATAAATATATTGATGAGCGATGTCATAGGCATGATGCAGTAGATGGTAGAGTACAGTATATACATATGAGTAATGTAGGATATGTAAACATTATATAAATGGCATCGTTTAAAGTGGCTAGTGATACATTTATTTCATCCAATTTTTTATTATTAAAGTGGCTAGAGATTTGAGTCGATGGCTGAACGGCATAGGCAAGATTCTGTAGATGGTTTAGAGTACAGTGTATACATTTGATATGAGTAATGTCGGATATGTTAACATTACATACAAAATTGTTTAAAGTGGCTATTGATACATTTGTTACATCCAATCCTATTATTTAAAGTGGCTAGAGATTTAAGTCAGTATGTTGGCAGCAGCCACTCAATGTTAGTGATGGCTGTTTAACAGTCTGATGGCCTTGAGATTTCTGTTTTTCAGTCTCTCGGTCCCAGCTTTGATGCACCTGTACTGACCTCGCCTTCTGGATGATAGCGGGGTGAACAGGCAGTGGCTCGGGTGGTTGTTGACCTTGATGATCTTTTTTTGGCCTTCCTGTGACATCGGGTGGTGTAGGTGTCCTGGAGGGCAGGTAGTTTACCCCCCCGGTGATGCGTTGTGCAGTCCTCACTACCCTCTGGAGAGCCTTACGGTTGTGGGCGGAGCAGTTGCCGTACCAGGCGGTGATACAGCCCGACAGGATGCTCTCGATTGTGCATCTGTAGAAGTTTGTGAGTGATTTTGGTGACAAGCCGAATTTCTTCAGCCTCCTGAGGTTGAAGAGGCGCTGTTGCACCTTCTTCACCACGCTGTCTGTGTGGGTGGACCAATTCAGTTTGTCCGTGATGTGTACGCCGAGGAACTTAAAACTTTCCACCTTCTCCACTACTGTCCCGTCGATGTGGATAGGGGGGTGCGGTTTCCTGAAGTCCACTATCATCTCCTTAGTTTTGTTGACGTTGAGTGAGAGGTTCTTTTTCTGACACCACACTCCGAGGGCCCTCACCTCCTCGTCGTTGTTGGTAATCAAGCCTACCACTGTAGTGTCGTCAGCAAACTTGATGATTGAGTTGGAGGCGTGCTTGGCCACGGAGTCATGGGTAAACAGGGAGTACAGGAGAGGGCTGAGAACACACCCTTGTGGGGCCCCAGTGTTGAGGATCAGCGGGGTGGAGATGTTGTTTCCTACCCTCACCACCTGGGGCCGGCCCGTCAGGAAGTCCAGGACCCAGTTGCACAGGGCTGGGTCGAGACCTAGGGTCTCGAGCTTAATGACGAGCTTGGAGGGTACTATGGTCTTAAATGCTGAGCTTTAGTCGATGAACAGCATTCTTACATAGGTATTCCTCTTGTCCAGATGGGTTAGGACAGTATGCAGTGTGATTGCGTCATCTGTGGACCTATTGGGACGGTAAGCAAATTGGAGTGGGTCCAGGGTGTCTGGCAGGATGGAGGTGATATGATCCTTGACTAGTCTCTCAAAGCACTTCATGATGACGGAAGTGAGTGCTACGGGGCGATAGTCATTTAGCTCAGTTACCTTAGCTTTCGTGGGAACAGAAACAATGGTGGCCCTCTTGAATCATGTGGGAACAGCAGACTGGGATAGGGACTGATTGAATATGTCCGTAAACACACCAGCCAGCTGGTCAGCGCATGCTCCGAGGACACGGCCAGGGATGCCATCTGGGCCATCAGCCTTGCGAAGGTTAACATGTTTTACTCATGTTGGCTGCAGTGAAGGAGAGCCTGCAGGTTTTGGTAGCGGGCCGTGTCGGTGGCACTGTATTGTCCTCAAAGCGAGCAAAGAAGTTGTTTAGTTTGTCTGGGATCAGGACGTCGGGGTCCCTAACGGGGCTGGTTTTCTTTTTGTAGTCCGTGATTGACTGTAGACCCTGCCACATTCCTCTGGTGTCTGAGCCGTTGAATTGCAACTTTGTCTCTGTACTGACGCTTAGCTAGTTTGATTGCCTTGCGGAGGGAATAGCTACACTGTTTGTATTCAGTCATGTTTCCGGTCGCCTTGCCCTGATTAAAAGCAGTGGTTCGCGCTTTCAGTTTTGCGCGAATGCTGCCATCAATCCACGGTTTCTGGTTGGGGAAGGTTTTAATAGTCGCTATGGGTACAACATCACCGATGCACTTGCTAATAACTCACTCACTGAATCAGCGTATGCATCAATGTTATTGTCCGACGCTATCCGGAACATATCCCAGTCCACGTGTTCGAAGCAATCTTGAAGCGTGGAATCGGATTGGTTGAACAGACCTTAGTTTTTGTCTATAGTCTGGGAGTCGTGGTTAACCCACCCGAGACAGAGCTGCATTTCCTGACAAAATGTCAAAAAATATAAAACAATTAGAGAGTGTCATTTCCCCAGATTTGAAACCCTTATACAAGGTTTAAAAGACCTCTCTGATGAGAGTAGGCTACCCGTCCTGTTGGGGGAGGACGCAGAGAGCTGTGGGTTGGCAGCACACTACATTGCTGCCTGCCATAAGATGAGGGACAGTGTCTGACAGACCAATCAACCTGCACACGTCCTCTATGCTTATTGTTCAATGGATGGTTATTTTGACCCTTGATTATTGTTGTTACTGTTGACAATATTGATTATTAAATTATGTTAATACTGTACATCTCCAAAGTAAGCTTTGGCAATATGTACATTGTTACATCATGCCAATAAAGCAAATTGAAGAGACACAGAGCGAGCGAGCGGGAGAGAGACAGAGCGAGCGAGCGGGAGAGAGACAGAGCGAGCGAGCGGGAGAGACAGAGCGAGCGAGCGAGAGACAAGCGGCGAGCGAGACAAGCGGCGAGACACAGAGCGAAAGCGAGCGAAGCGAGACACAGAGCGGCGAGAGAGCAGCGAGACACAGAGCGGCGAGAGAGACACAGAGCGAGCGAGAGAGACACAGAGCGGCGAGAGAGACACAGAAGCGGCGAGAGAGACACAAGCGGCGAGAGAGACACAAGCGGCGAGAGAGACACAGAGCGGCGAGAGAGACACAAGCGGCGAGAGAGACACAGAGCGGCGAGAGAGACACAGAGCGGCGAGAGAGACAGAGCGGCGAGAGAGACACAGAGCGAGCGAGAGAGACACAGAGCGGCGAGAGAGACACAGAGCGGCGAGAGAGACACAGAGCGGCGAGAGAGACACAGAGCGAGCGAGAGAGACACAGAGCGAGCGAGAGAGACACAGAGCGAGCGAGAGAGACACAGAGCGAGCGAGAGAGACACAGAGCGAGCGAGAGAGACACAGAGCGAGCGAGCGAGAGAGACACAGAGCGAGCGAGAGAGACACAGAGCGAGCGAGAGAGACACAGAGCGAGCGAGAGAGACAGAGCGAGAGAGAGAGAGACACAGAGCGAGAGAGAGAGAGACACAGAGCGAGAGAGCAAGCATTTCACTGTAAGGTCTACACCTGTTGTATTTGGCACATGTGACTAATAACATTTTATTTGAAAGAGAGCGAGCGAAACATTGTTATCACATATCAGTGATGGTCTGCTCCACTAACAGTGAAACCATGGCGATGGAAGGCTGCTCAACAGTCTCTCACCTGACGTCCACCTCTCCTCCTAGGTGCATCACAAAGGAACCATCTGGCTGCTTCACAGAGAACAGGAAGGAGAGCAGCTTCTCCCTGAGGGAGGAGGGAGAGGAGGAAGGGGGAGAGGGAGTAGGAAAGATGGGAGGGGGGAGGAAAGATGAGTTACTATAAAACATTACACCTGCTGCTACGGCAACACCTGTGTCACGCTCAGTAGTCACAACGTCCGGTTGGCAGACACTAGAGACACATTTTTTAAGTAAAAAGGTCTGTGGTCTGTAGTGACGCCTCTAGCACTACGATGCGGTGCCTTCGACCACTGCGCCACTCGGGAGGCACCCGAGAATTTTTTTGAATTTTATGGAATTGATTTCTTTTGATGTTGTAGTAACAGAGGTGACTGTACCCGTCGATAATGTTGTAGTAACAGAGGTGACTGTACCCGTCGATAATGTTGTAGTAACAGAGGTGACTGTACCCGTCGATAATGTTGTAGTAACAGAGGTGACTGTACCCGTCGATAATGTTGTAGTAACAGAAGTGACTGTACCTGTCGATAATGTTGTATGCTTCCTGGGTGCCGATGATACAGAGTGCGTTGACAGCAGCGTAGGTGGGAGCCAGGTGGGCAGCTTGACATGGACCTCCAGCAAAACCCCCAGTAGGGCTCTGACACTGCGCCAGGAATTTACACACACTGGAGGGGCAGAGGGGCCAATGTGAGTTACACACATACTGCAAAGCAGATCACATCGCCAGGGGTAACACACAATATGCTAAACTACTGTTTATATTGTAAACTGAAAAGGCAAAACTGAGCCATCTCAAAGATGCTATCTTACACCAATCGTGAGCCTGGCATGGACTAAGACAAGCCTGGCATGGACTAAGACAAGCCTGGCATGGACTAAGACAAGCCTGGCATGGACTAAGACAAGCCTGGAAAAAGTCTCTGATGTTTATGAGGTAGGCATATGTACTTGATGATAAGCCCACATACTATGCCGATATGTAATATATATACACAACAGTTACTGTATCCACTAGAGTAGGACTATTTCTCCCAGACACAACCATAAAGCACATAAATGACCACAACAGAGAGAAGATTGAAGCTACCCCCTCTAGCCAGAGTAGCACACTTTCCTGCCAGTCTGCCCTCTCTACCCTCCCCAACTCAGGCTGCAACTCAGATGAATGCACAGCCTCGTGATGACACAGGGCAGTGGGTTGGCTTGGTATTACAGTACTGAGACAGAGACTGGCACCAGTGGGTTGGCTTGGTATTACAGTACTGAGACAGAGACTGTCACCAGTGGGTTGGCTTGGTATTACAGTACTGAGACAGAGACTGGCACCAGTGGGTTGGCTTGGTATTACAGTACTGAGACAGACAGGCACCAGTGGGTTGGCTTGGTATTACAGTACTGAGACAGACAGGCACCAGTGGGTTGGCTTGGTATTACAGTACTGAGACAGAGACTGGCACCAGTGGGTTGGCTTGGTATTACAGTACTGAGACAGAGACTGGCACCAGTGGGTTGGCTTGGTATTACAGTACTGAGACAGACAGGCACCAGTGGGTTGGCTTGGTATTGCAGTACTGAGACAGACAGGCACCAGTGGGTTGGCTTGGTATTACAGTACTGAGAGAGAGACTGTCACCAGTGGGTTGGCTTGGTATTACAGTACTGAGACAGAGACTGGCACCAGTGGGTTGGCTTGGTATTACAGTACCGAGACAGACTGGTACCTAGGTAGGCTGTGTGTCCCCCAAGTGCACTATATAGGAAGTAGGATGTCATTGAATCATTTAAAAATATATATATATACAATGTTTTATTGTCACATACACCAGATAGGTGCAGTGAACTGTTTTACAGGGTCAGACATAGTAGTATGATAGGGTCAGACATAGTAGTATGATAGGTGCAGTGTAATGTGTTGTTTTACAGGGTCAGTCATAGTAGTGGGATAGGTGCAGTGAAATGGGTTATTTTACAAGGTCAGCCATTGTAGTACGGCATCCCTGGTGCACATTAGGGTCAAGTGCCTTGCTCAAGGACACAGAGTTTTCACCTCTCTGGTATTATATGCTCTAACCGCTAGGCTACCTGCCTCCCAACACATCCACAGTATTCATTCTCAGGGCAGTGCCAGACGGTGGGTTGGCTTGGCATTACAATGCTGAGACAGAGGCTAGTGGGTTGTCTTGGCTGGCATCACCGTACTGACTCTGAAAAGACAGAGGCGTGCGCCAGATGGTTGGCGAGAACAGAATAAAAACGCATTCTACGGACTGTAGGTTGAGAGCATCAGGGTACAGGGCAGGCTGCATGCACCCGCAGTAGGTAGATCGTGACGACCAGTAGGTTTTGGTATTTTGGTAGGGCAGCAGCTCTAGCCAGTCATCATTTGTACACTTGCATTTCGTTAGGGTAACGTCGGGTACGTGACGTCATGCAGTGGTTGGGCGACCTTGTTCCTGGAGCACCGCAGGGTTTTGTTCCGACTAGGCACCACACCTGACCAGCTGAGCTGATTGAGCTGTTCAGTGATTGCCTAAATTCAGCACAGCTGAGCTGTGGTTGAATACTCATACTCACCGCACTAACCATAGTATTTGTGGCGTAAATTGAGTATGTAGTATGCTTATTGATCATAGGTATGGGTATAGTTCGTATGCCAAAGGTTCCCGTATGTCGTACTACATTGACCTATTTCCAAGCTTTTGGGGCCCATAACGCAATTATAAGAAAATGGTCGGAAAATACGCAGCAGAAGTCCGAAGACAGCGGATACAAATTCATGGCTTTAACTAATTAGGAAAAATGTTAAGAAATGTTAAGCAATGTAATAGAGTAATGGCTTTTGAAATAAGTTATGTTGGCTGACAATTCGTTAGCTACGCTTAGCATTATGAACCACATATCATTACAGCAGTTGCTTGTATGTTCTGGTATGTTAGCCAGCTACCTAACGGTAGTTGGCTACTAATACATGGAACTTGGCAGTATATTACCTATATGCTAACTATCCAACGTTTATTGGCATGATTATTTACGTCATTCTTAGCTTAGCGGTAGTCATTGTGTGTAGCTAGTCATTTGTTATGCTAAGAAGCTAGCAAGAAGTTGCATAGCAACAGCATCTACTTCCGGGTAGACAGGCAAAGCTCTAGTATACAGTTCGTTTACAGTACACTAAAAATGAACTAATAGTATATACTCGTGTAGTACACAGTATGTTAGTATGGGTATTCGAAACACATCTCTGGTCTTCCAGGTCGGTTAAATCAAATACATGAAGTGCCTGCAGCACCTCAGGACCAAGGTTGCCTACCTGTAGCGGTACAGTTGCTGTACTTACTCTGAGGCGATGGCGGTGGGTACAGGTTCCTCCAGCAGCTCCAGACTGTGTAGAATCCAGTAGCACAGCCAAGGCCTGCTGGCATCCAGACACTAGGTACGGATAGGGAAAACAGGCAGCCATTTTAGAGTACTGGGACTAAGCTAGGCATCAGCTGCACGGGCCAGTGAGGATTACATGGAGGCGTTAGCGTCTATCTTCACTCGGTGCTTTGTGGGAAATACTAATCACGCAGTACATAGGCCTACCTCATAAGCGTCGGAGAGATGACGTAATCCTTTCTTCAGGTACTGGTAGTGCTGGTCC
The DNA here is from genome assembly GCA_030435695.1 of Brachymystax lenok tsinlingensis. NCBI lineage: Eukaryota > Metazoa > Chordata > Actinopteri > Salmoniformes > Salmonidae > Brachymystax > Brachymystax lenok. The sequence continues at coordinate 33,202,821 of CM059796.1, forward strand.
CTCAATAGAGTGGGCCTGAGGAGACAACACACTGAAGATCAATAGCCCAGTAACGCTAAGCCCAGTGGGCCTGAGGAGACAACACACTGAAGATCAATAGCCCAGTAACGCTAAGCCCAGTGGGCCTGAGGAGACAACACACTGAAGATCAATAGCCCAGTAACGCTAAGCCCAGTGGGCCTGAGGAGACAACACACTGAAGATCAATAGCCCAGTAACGCTAAGCCCAGTGGGCCTGAGGAGACAACACAAGTGTAAATCTATACGTGTGCATGTTGTAATGCTTGTCGATACAATAGTGAAGATGCATAAAGACCAGATAGAATAGAGAAAACAATAGAGAATAAATGATCTATACATGTAGCCTACCCACAACATGGTTTAGCCAGAGTACCAGTGTGTTTGTGCTATCATTCCAACTCCCTGTCACGCATTGCCATGACAACGAGCAATGGAGTAGACTAGAGGTTAAAACAGATCTGGGACCAGGCTACATTATGGTTGCTAACGCTAGCTTAACATAGTGAGGATACATAAACAGATCTGGGATCAGGCTACATTATGGTTGCTAACGCTAGCTTAACATAGTGAGGATACATAAACAGAAGTAGCACACATTCTGATAAAGGACACATACAAGCATAACACAGCCTACACACAGAGAGAGCTAAATAAAATGAATCCCCCCCCCAACATGAAACACATTATGCATACGGTTTGCATTTTACAACTACAATACGTCTTAGTGATTTCTCAACCGACTTCAAAATAAAAAATAATAACCTCTCTTCTCTCTCCCAATTACTAACTCTCAGCTCAGTACTGTTGATCTGCAGGTGCCAACTGACTCTCACATCCATTCCCCTGCTTTAGACTGTGGTGTGTGTTTGTGAGAAAGAGTGCGTGTTTGTTTGTGTGTGTGAGACACTCCTCTCTCAGTGGGGAGTGGGGGGGGGGGAGAGACAAAAAGAGGATAAGAGAGAGTACCATTCAGTACTAAGGATTAGTCACAGATCAGCTGGCATATCATTATCACAGGGTCACTGTACAATTATAAAATCCCATTTTATACAGTAATCTCATACACTAAACGCACTACTGAAGTATTCAAGCATTACAGTTGTTTCATAGCAGAGCAATTCCACAGTAATGGACATTGACTTCAACGTTTAACCATACAACTTTATGCACAAGGACTACTTTTAACAATTTACAAAAACACATTTACTGGAAGAACTGTGGCAGTTACAAAGTCTGGTATCGGAATTACAGTAAAATGATCCCTCGCGTTTTTATGCAAACGGGTTTTTTCTCAAATGTAAATATCTGCTCTGAATGAAGATTTAAAGATGTCTGCAGAATGAAAGGAGTGTCAGATAAAACATGACCATTTGAGATTTACACTTTGGGGATTTAACTACTGTAAGTAAAGTGGATTTACACCTGGTAACAGAATTACAGTAACTGAGTTATACTGAACAAAAATATAAATGCAACAATTTGAAAAGATTTAACTTAGTTGCAGTTCCTGTAAGGAAATAATAAATGAGGCCCTAATCTATGGATTTCACATGACTGAGAATACAGATGTTGGTCACAGACACCAACAACAACAACAAGTAGATGCGTGGATCAGACAACCAGTCAGTATCTGGTGTGACCAGCATCTATTCCACAAAGAGTTGATCAGGCTGTTGATTGTGGCCTGTGGAATGTTGTCCCACTGCTCTTCAATGGCTGTGTGAAGTTGCTGGATATTGGTGGGAACTGGAACACGCTAGAGGTCGACCGATTAAAATCGGCATTGGCCGATTAATTAGGGCTGATTTCAAGTTGTTTTCATAACAATCAGTAATCTGCCTTTTTGGACACCGATTAGCAGCTTGTCCTGCGTTGCATATAATCAATGCGGTGCCTGTTAATTTATCATTGAATCACAGCCTACTTCGCCAAACAGGGGATGATTTAACAAAAACGCATTGGCGAAAAAAGCACAATCGTTGCACAAATGTAACTAACCATAAACATCATCAATGCCTTTCTTAACATCAATACACAGAGGTATATATTTTTAAACCTGCATATTTAGTTAAAAGAAATTCATGTTAGCAGGCAATATTAACTAGGGAAATTGTGTCACTTCTCTTGCGTTCATTGCACGAAGAGTCAGGGTATATGCAACAGTTTGGGTCGCCTGGCCCGTTGCGAACTCATTTGCCAGAATTGTACATAATTATGACATAACATTGAAGGTTGTGCAATGTAACAGCAATATTTAGACTTAGGGTTGCCACCTGTTCAATAAAATACGGAACGGTTCCGTATTTCACTGAAAGAATAAACGCTTTGTTTTCTAAATGATAGTTTCCAGATTTGACCATATTAATGACCCAGCTCATATTTCTGTGTTTATTATAATTAAGTCTATGATTTGATATTTGATAGAGCAGTCTGACTGAGCGGTGGTAGGCAGCAGCAGGCTCGTAAGCATTCATTCAAACTTTACTGCGTTTGCCAGCAGCTCATAGCAATGCTTGATTCACAGCACTGTTTATGACTTCAAGCCTATCAACTCCTGAGATTAGGCTGGCAATACTATAGTGCCTATTAGAACAACCAATAGTCAAAGGTATATGAAATACAAATGGTATAGAGAGAAATAGTCGACGTGTCATAATTCCCATAATAACTACAACCTAAAACTTCTGACCTGGGAATATTGAAGAACTGGGAATATTGAACCACCAGCTTTCATTTGTTCTCATGTTCTGAGCAAGGAACTTAAACGTTATCTTTTTAACATGGCACATATTGCACTTTTACTTTCTTCTCCAACACTGTGTTTTTGCATTATTTAAACCAAATTGAACATGTTTCATTATTTATTTGAGACTAAATAGATTTTATGTATTATATTCAGTTAAAACAAGTGTTCATTGTTCATTCAGTATTGTTGTAATTGCCATTATTACAAATATATATATATGACAGATTTATTTATTTATTTATTTTTTTTTTAAATCAGCCGATTAAATCGGTATGGGCTTTTATGTCCTCCAATAATCGGTATCGGCGCTGATAAATCATAATTGGTAAACCTCTAGAACACGCTGTCGTGCACATCGATCCAGAGCATCCCAAACATGCTCAATGGGTGACATGTCTGGTGAGTATGTGGGGCATGGAAGAACTGGGATATTTTCAGCTTCCAGGAATTGTGTACAGATCCTTGCGACATGGGGCCGTGCATTATCATGCTGAAACATGAGGTGATGGTGGCAGATGAATGGCACGACAATTGACCTCAGGATCTCGTCACAGTATCTCAAATCACCATAGATAAAATGCAATTGTGTTTTGCTGCCCTTAGCTTATGCCTGCCCATACCATAACCCCACCATGGGGCACTCTGTTCACAACGTTGACATCAGCAAACTGCTCGCCCATACGAAGCTATACACGTGGTCTGCGGTTGAGGCGAGTTGGACGTACTGCCAAATTCTCTAAAATGACGTTGAGGCGGCTTATGGTAGAGAAATGAAGATTACATTATCTGGTAACAGCATGCCAAGTGCTTTGTTTTTACACTGCTGTTACTTGCTGTTTATTATCTATGCATAGTCACTTTACAAATTGCCTTGACTAACCTGTAACCCCGCACATTGACTCTGTACCGGTAACCTTTGTATAAAGCCTCCGCATTGACTCTGTACAAGTACCCCCCTGTATAAAGCCTCGTTATTGTTATGTAATTTGTGTTACTCTATTATAATTTTAACTTTTGTTAATTTAGTAAATATTTTAACTATAATTGAAGTGCATTGTTGGTTAAGGGCTTGTAAATAAGCATTTCACGGTAAGGTCTACACCTGTTGTAGTCGGCGCATGTGACAAATATAATTGTATTTTATTTGACATCTGTGGCATTGTGTTGTATGACAAAACTGCCTTTTACTGTCACAAAGCACAAGGTGCACCTGTGTAATGATCATGCCGTTTTAATCAGCTTCTTGATATGCCACAAGTGTCAGGTAGATGGATTATCTTGGCAAAAGAGAAATGCTCTTTTGAATAAGCTTTGTGTGTGTATGGAAAATGTCTGGGCTCTTATTTCATGAAACATAGGATCAACACTTTACATGTTACGTTGATATTTTTGTTCAGTGTACATCATGGGTCCCTGATCAGTACTACACAGAAATGAATAATTATGGATATGAATGTCATTCTCTTCATGGTGATGTACACAGAAACATGCAATATCATAATATGCATATATGGGTATTATTCGTCACACTAGCTAGGCTTCCATTCAATTGGCGACAGATTTATGTAAATATTCAAAAATCTCCATTAAACCAAAAAAAAAAAATTCACATTTTCCCCATCAGAGAGGTTTCCATCAAATGTAAATGTTGTTGCAGATAAAACGTCTGTGTGATGGCGTAGCATACATAAAAATAACTTGTGGCGATATTGCCATGTACTGAATAAAAAAAAAGATATTAGTTAAATGGGTTTCCATCACATTTAACTTCACTGATGGTTTTGTCACAAATGTTGCGTTAATGCAGCAAATGTCTTGGCACTTGCGCTCTATCCAACAGCTCTCAGATACAGTGTGGTGGGTAAAGCATACATGATGACATTATTATGGACAGAAAAGTGAGAATTTGTATTTGTCAAAACGACAGCCAAGCATCGATCATGTCACCAGAACAAGACCCTTAATATTTATTGGAAAGGAGCATCAAGCTCATCGCCGTGCACATTCACCGCCCTGCTAGGACTTTCTTTGGTAAGTGGTTGACCAGAAATCAAAGCCATTACTTACACCTCATTTTTACAATTAGATTTATTATATATGCCTTAATTTCCCCCCAAAATATAGACTCTTCGCTTTCATTTGACATGCTCCTATGAACTTCTCATGTTGGTGCTCATTGGTCATTTTACATGGAAATTACCAGCAGCCTTTGAAAGAGAGCATATTGGCCTTTCAAACTTGAATGGAAGACTGGACTAGGATGGATAATAACTTTGCAGGCTAAATCGGAATTTGGCCTTGTTTATTCTTTGCGTCTTTTACTTTTGCGTTTGTACACCAGCTTTTTTAAATTTTTATTTTGTACTAGGCAAGTCAGGTAAGAACAAAATCTTATTTACAATGACGGCCTACCCCCGGCCAAACCCGGACGACGCTGGACCAATTGTGTGCCGCCCTATGAGACTCCCAATCACGGCCGGATGTGACGCAGCCTGGATTCGAACCAGGTAATGCAGTGGCGCCTCTTGCACGGAGATGCAGTGTCTTAGACCACTGCGCGACTCAGGAGCCCAGCTCCCAGCGGTTTAGATGGTACAATGATTCTCTACAATATACTAGCTTGTTGTCACAAACTGGAATTAGGCTAACTATTACGAATTTTAGCAACCAGGAAATGGCGCAATATCTGCATAGTGCACCTTTTAACTAGTTAGCATCCTATTGATGAATTTTATGTCCCCCAAAACACTTGCATAAACAGTGAATATAATGTAGGATAACCTGTTAGGATAACCTGCCACCCAGGGTAACACACCCGTGCCTGTACTTCTCAAAGAAATAACTCATGTCACATTGTATCTCTACGTTGTTGGGAAAAGGCTCGTAACTTAGCATTTCACGATAAAGTCTACACCTAAGAGTTGATTTGACCCGTGTTTCATTTAGCCCCACTCGCCCCTATACGTTCACAGCTAATAGAATTGCTGAGCGGTAACGTGCTTAGCTATGCCGCTGCTAAAAACTCCAGGTTTGAAATATGTGCGAACTGCACCATTTACAAGTTGATAAAAATAAATAAAGTAGGAATGTAAAGCTGGGATCCCCCTCTTTTTAACAAAGGCCATTAAAACTGAAGAATTGTTGCGCGTTGACTGCTTGTCAGAATGCATGTTCCCCTACCTATGGCACTCGTAACTTGAATGCGCCTCAAGATTTCTCTCGCATAGAACACACCACAACAAATAGATAAAATATTCTACTATGGGGCTGTCATCTTCAAAGTGAACAGAAAAACGTTTTCACGCTCCATATTGTTTTTTGCCGTGGCGCTGTGCCACAGCTAAATGACTGCAGCGGAAGCACTGACATATTACGTGTTCCTGTGTCGTAGGTTAGAGTCTCGCTGGAGCCACCCAGCGGAAAACGCACTACTGTAAGTCGCTTTGATGAAAGAGACTACTAAATATATGTTGACATACTCACTCGGTCATGGTGGTGAAAACAGAGGTGGTGCTTTGAATGGAGAGAAAAGGACAGAAACAAGACATGTTTTAATATCCAGTACTAGAACTACCCCTGGTCCATAAGGATGTAGGGCTGTCAAACTCATTCCATGGAGGGCCTAATGTCTGCTGATTTTTGTTTTTCCCCCATTCTATTAAGACCTAGACAATCAGGTGAGGGGAGTTACTCCAAGAATGAGTTAGACACGTGATCTAGGGTATGTTTAGCTACGGTCCAGGGCGTCATTCAGACACTCACGTCCGTCAGTCAGTCAGTCAGTCAGTCAGTCAGTCAGTCAGTCAGTCAGTCAAAGCGCAGCCGAACCACGCCCTGCTCTAGAGCTTGGGTTCGTTTAGCAGATCAGACCTGTGTAAATTAAGACACCACAGAGCAGGCACGAGATATGGCTCGGAAAACGTACATCAATCCAGGAATGAGAAGTGCTTTGTACTCTGAATTGCCCCGTTATCCCAACCGAGAAGAATGAACGAGTGCTAGTCGTATTAGCAGTCATTCAATCTTCTTGGTGTAACAGTTGGGATAATGGGACAATTCGGAGAACAACGCATTTCTCATTCCTGGATTGACGTATGTTTTCTGAGAAAAATCTCACGCCGGCTCCGTTGCGTCTTAATCTACACAGGAGGTCTGTCCGACCCTAGTTCAGCTGTAAGCAAGCAGGTCGAATCTACTGGCTAGAGTTTGTTCAGAACAGCGAAATGTTAACAACCCTGTAGATAACGTGGACTTGTATGAGTTAGTCTTACTCCCAGTATTTCGTTATATCCTCAAAATGTTCACACAAAAAAAAGGACTACAACTTGAACTTGTAATATGTGGTCACATTTCAGGTAAAAGGCATAGCCTAATAGGATTCAAAGTAATGATTCTCACATACAAAACAAAGACTGTGATCATGCTGAAAACCAGAGAATAAAGTCGAACATTTACTTACTGCGGTAAGCTGTGTATCTGCTTGTAAACACTGACTACTTCTTGAATACTGCGTTCGACTTTTCTCTGGATAAAACAAGATGTTTGAGTGAGACACATAAATCAAAACAACTGAAAATGAGAGCTTTAACCAGGCATGAGAATGAAACTGACTGCATGCACACCATATATTAAACATTATGGATGGTCAGCAAAACACTAATTGGCTGTCATTTCTTGAGCATACAGAGAGAGCATTGTCATTATCCAGAATGACAACCATGGCGCAGTTTCTCTCACTTCCCCCAGAGGGTGCACATTTTTGTTCTAAGCAATCACTGACAGGACCTGACTTAAAGGGGCAATCAGTCTTGGCTACATCCATTTTGTTGACTTATAAATTAATTATATGTTCCCATTTATTCTTGAAGAATATAACGTCTAAATGCCTCACGAGTTAGTTCAACTGTCCTACACCATCAGAACCCACAATATAAGCTTGTTTTACTGTTTACTGGTTTGTAAACAAAGAAAATATAAAAACACTATATAGGTCTCAAAACATGGTTAAAACTATCATTTTTTGAGATCATGGATGGTCAATCCTTGCATCCATAGCTCTGTGTATATACACATTTGAGAGTGATTACATTTCTCCAGCCCAATCCCTCGGCGTTTTAACGAACCGGGGTTGGGGAAGCCGCTCTGTTTCGGTTTTTGTTCTACTTGTTTGCAGCTTTAACTCATCATCAAGCCCTTGATTAGTTGAATCCCACACGTCGTGTCAGTGCTGGACTAGAACAAAAAAAAAGGTGCATATTTTGATAAAACACTCCTTGGAGTTGCTAAGAATGTATATTTTGACATAATGAAACAGGTATTCATAGCCGATCCTCCCCTTGTCTCGACTAATCCTGTTAGTAACTCTTCGCCATCCAGCCGGTTCAAGGCTGATGCTTGCTAGCTTTATTAGCCCTATGCACGGGATACTCATGGTGTACAACGAAATGCTTACTTGCATGTTCATTCTCGACAATCCAACAACAATAGGAAATGGTAATTAAAAAAAAACTAAGAATATGAACATAAAGTAAATGGCAGTAAGAATACAATAAACATTTTAGCTTGGGCATATCAACATAGTAACAAAACGCGTGGGCAAGTGATTTAAAGGCACGTGGGGGAAAAAAAACCCCAGTTGTTTGTGATTTTGCAAATCATCCCTTCTGGCCTCCGGTGCAGCGAGACAACACGGTGTGTTAGCCAGAACAGCTACCGGGGCTGAACGGGCCGTCGACTGGCTTCATTCACCTGTTCTACCGAAGTCACCGTCTCCACTCCGTCATCCGTGTACTTCTCCGCGGCGTGACATTCGCCGAAGCACCGTAACGGCGCGGGTACACTTTCCATGATTGTTTTTATGTGAGTTAGTTGAAAAGCGCACCGTTGTTCCCCCGCTTATCTGGCTACTCTTTCTCTGGTTATCAACAGATGCAGCACGGCCAGTTTGACACTTACTTCCTGTCAAATAGGCGGGGTTTCCTACGGCATACAGCAAGGCGGATGGAACAATTGAAATCCTCGTTTGCTCACATAATAGTGCATTGTAGTGAATCCTAAAATGCATTCCTCCTTTTTTTAATTTTTTTATCAATCCAACCCTGACTTATTTATAATCTAATAAAACTGCCACTTGATTACTAGTTGACACATCATAAAACAACATGTATTATAGGCAATTATAGGCTGGCACTAAGGCTGGCACTACTCAATAGGTTGTATTCCGCCATAAGCAAACAGGAAAACGCTCACCCAGAGGCGGCGCTCCTAGTGGCCGGGGACTTTAATTCAGGGAAACTTAAATCGGTCTTACCAAATTTCAATGAGCATGTTAAATGTGCAACCGGAGGGCAAAAAACTATGGACCACCTTTACTCCACACACAGAGACACAGACAAAGCTCTCCATTTGGCAAATCTGACCATAATTCTATCCTGATTCCTGCTTACAAGAAAAATTTAATCAGGAAGCACCAGTGACTCAATCAATAAAAAAGTGGTCAGATGAAGCAGATGCTAAACTACAGGACTGTTTTGATAGCACACACTGGAACATGTTCCGGGATTCCTCCGATGGCATTGGGGAGTACACCACATCAGTCATTGGCTTCATCAATAATTGCATCGATGACGTCGTCCCCACAGTGATCGTACGTACATACCCCAACCAGAAGCCATGGATTACAGACAACATCCGCACTGAGCTAAAGGCTAGAGCTGCAGCTTTCAAGGAGCGTGACTCTAACCCAGAAGCTTATAAGAAATCCCGCAATGCCCTCCGACGAACCATCAAACAGGCACAGCGTCAATACAGGACTACACCGGCTCTGACGCTCGTCGGATGTGGCAGGGCTTGCAAACCATTACAGACTACAAAGGGAAGCACAGCCAAGAGCTGCCCAGTCACACGAGCCTACCAGACGAGCTAAACAACTTCTAGGCTCGCTTCGAGGCAAACAACACTGAAACATCCATGAGAGCACCAGCTGTTCCGGAAGACTGCGTGATCACGCTCTCCGCAGCCAATGTGAGTAAGACCTTTAAACAGGTCAACATTCACAAGGCCGCAGGGCCAGACGGATTACCAGGACGTGTACTGCGAGCATGCGCTGACCAACTGGCAAGATTCTTCACTGACATTTTCAACCTCTCCCTGTCCGAGTCTGTAGTACCAACATGTTTTAAGCAGACTACCATAGTCACCATGCCCAAGAACACTAAGGTAACCTGCCTAAATGACTACCGACCCGTAGCACTCACGTCTGTAGCCATGAAGTGCTTTGAAATGCTGGTCATGGCTCACATCAACACCGTTATCCCAGAAACCCTAGACCCACTCCAAATTGCATACCGCCCTAACACATCCACAGATGATGCAATCTCTATTGCACTCCACACTGCCCTTTCCCACCTGGACAAAAGGAACACCTATGTAAGAATGCTATTAATTGACTACAGCTCAGCGTTCATCACCATAGTACCCTCCAAGCTCATCAATAAGCTAAGGACCTTGGGACTAAACACCTCCCTCTGCAACTGGATCCTGGACTTCCTGACGGACCGCCAATAGGTGGTAAGCGTAGGTAACAACACATCTGCCACGCCGATCCTCAACACAGGGGCCACTCAGGGGTGCGTGCTCAGTCCCCTCCTGTGCTCCCTGTTCACTCATGACTGCACGGCCAGGCACGACTCCAACAGCATCATTAAGTTTGCCGATATTTGCCACACAACAGTGGTAGGCCTGATCACCGACAACGACGAGACAGCCTATAGGGAGGAGGTAAGAGACCTAACCGTGTGGTGCCAGGATAACAACCTCTCCCTCAAAGTGATTAAGACAAAGGAGATGATTGTGGACTACAGGAAAAAGAGGACCGAGCACACTCCCATTCTCATCGATGGGGCTGTAGTGGAGCAGGTTGAGAGCTTCAAGTTCCTTGGTGTCCACATCACCAACAAACTAACATGGTCCAAGCACACCAAGACAGTTGTGAAGAGGGCACTACAAAACCTATTCCCCCTCAGGAGACTGAAACGATTTGGCATTGGTCCACAGATCATCAAAAGTTTCTACAGCTGCACCATCGAGAGCATCCTGACTGTTTCCATCACTGCCTGGTATGGCAACTGCTCGGCCTCCGATCGCAAGGCACTACAGAGGGTAGTGCGTACGACCCAGTACATCACTGTGGCAAAGCTTCCTGCCATCCAGGACCTCTACACCAGGCGGTGTCAGAGGAAGGCCCTAAAAATTGTCAAAGACTCCAGCCACCCTAGTCAAAGACTGTTCTCTCAGCGACCACACGGCAAGCGGTACCAGAGCACCAAGTCTAGGTCCAAGAAGCTTCTAAACAGCTTCTACCCCCAAGCCATAAGACTCCTGAACATCTAATCAAATGGCTACCCAGACTATTTGCAATGCCCCCTCCTCTTTTACACTGCTGCTACTCTCTGTTGTTATCATCTATGCATAGTCACTTTAATAACTCTACCTACATGTACATATTACCTCAATTACCTCGACTAACCGGTGTCCCAGCACATTGACTCTCTACCGGTACCCCCCTGTATATAGTCTCGCTATTGTTATTTTACTGCTGATCTTTAATTACTTGTTACTTTTATTTCTTATTCATATTTTTTATATATATATTTTATTATATATTTTTTATATATATTTTTTAACTGCATTGTTGGTTAGGGGCTCGTCAGTAAGCGATTCACTGTAAGGTGAATACCTGTTGTATTCAGCCCATGTGACTAATACAATTTGATTTGAATAGGAATAAAAGGGATAGGGAGGCCTGGCTATAGCCTATATTTAATTTAGCTCACTTTATGTAGGCTACTTTGCCCAGTTACCCTACATGATGTTTACTGGCAAGAAAATAAAGGCCTGAGGAGTTTCTTCACTAGCGTAGTGTCTTGTTACTCTCGCACTTTATCCCCACACATCTTGTTTGCTTTATCTCCACCCATCTCGTGTATGGCATCAATTCCGATTCTAAAGTCGAACGGGCGTGAGATGGCGAGCAAGATGAAACATCATTGCACAACAAACACTTGAGTCAAGAGAGGAACTGTGCTTGAGCGAGCAAAGGACGGGTGCCACCAGCGCAGGCCAGCGTGGTGAACCAAAATTAACTTGAGAGCTTGCGATGCTCGAATTTTCGCATGCAGTAAATTAATTTGAGAGCAGAGATTTTGTTGTTCGCCTGAATAAATACAATACTTACTACATGTCAAGACCAAAAAATTACTGCACTCAAATACACTGCGTCCCCACACGGATGTCTTTTCTCCCAGTCACACCAGTTTTCCAGTTTGCTCTCCAAAATCAATTACTATAATTTTATATAGCAAATTTGAGGAAAACGCTACCGGAGTTCTATCAACACATTTGACTGTAGGTCTCACGCTGCTAAAACACTCGACCACTGCTACTCCAACTTCCGGGATGAATAGGAGGCCCTCCCCCGCCCTCCCTTCGGGCAAATCAGATCGAGACTCCATTTTGCTCATCCCTTCCTATAGGCAGAAACTCAAACAGGAAGTACCCGTGCTAAAGTCTATTCAATGCTGCTTTGACCAATCGGAATCCATGTTCAAGATTGTTTTCAGCTGGTCTCTGACAATAACATTGACGTATACACTGACACAGTGACTGAGTTCATCAGGAAGTGTATAGCGGATGTTGTTCCCACTGTGACTATTAAAACCTACCCACATCAGAAACCGTGGATATATGGCAGCATTCGCACAAAACTGAAAGTGCGAACCACCGCATTTAACCATGGCAAAGTGACTGGGAATATTGCAGAATACAAACAGTGTAGTTAGTCCCTCCGTAAGGCATTCAAACAGGCAAAACATCAGCACAGAGACAAAGTGGAGTCGCAATTCAATGGCTCAGACACGAGACGTATGTTGCAGGGTCTACAGACAATCACGGATTACAAAGGGAAAACCAGCCACGTCGTGGACACCGACGTCTTGCTCCCGGACAAGGTAAACACCTTCTTCGCCCACTTTGAGGATAACACAGTGCCACTGATGCAGCCCGCTCCCAAGGACTGTGAGCTCTCGTTCTCCGTGACCGACATGAGTAAGACATTTAAACGCGTTAATCCTCACAAGGCTGCCGGCCCAGACGTCATCCCTAGCCACGTCCTCAGAGCATGCGCAGACCAGCTGGCTGCAGTGTTTACGGACATATTCAATCTCTCCCTATCCCAGTCTGCTGCCCCCACTTGCTTCAAGATGTCCATCATTGTTCCTGTACCGAAGAAAGCAAAGGTAACTGAACTAAATTACTACCGCCCCGTAGCTCTCACTTCTGTCATCATGAAGTGCTTTGAGAGGCTAGTTAAGGATCATATCACCTCTACCTTACCTGACACCCTAGACCCACTTCAATTTGCGTACCGCCCCAATAGATCCACAGACGATGCAATCGCCTGGACAAGAGGAATACCTATGTAAGAATGCTGTTCATTGACTATAGCTCAGCCTTAAAACGACTCAAATACCAGTGGGTCGCTAGCGGGATCATCCCGACACTACTAGCGAAAACCTGTAGCGCCAGATTTAAAATCCGAAAATTGAATTATTAAACATCCAGCTATATACAAGTGTTCCATACTCATCAAAAGCTCTGTTTCTAGGCAATATCACAGCGTTGTCAGATTTCAAAAAGGCTTTACGGCGAAAGCAGCACATTCATTTGTTTGAGGGTAGCACCTCACATATTTTCCAATAGCCATGTATCGATTAGCAATCATGGCACACACATAACACATTTCACAGCGAAAACAAAGTAATTACCTGTTGAAGAACTTCTGCTGAGGTCTTCCTAAGTGTCCAACGAAGACAATCCATGGTTCTTTTGTTAGAAAAAGTAACGTCTTTTATCCATAAATCCTCCATTTGGTTCATGCGTTATAATCAGAAACGACAGCCTCCATTACTCCTTTGAAACTCGGCGCCGACTCGTTAAAATTATACCTATAAACTTGTCCAAAAACAATCAAACATAGTTTTAAATGTATCCTTAGGAACCCTTTTACGTATATGTACTATTATAAATCAGCCGAATATAAACTGAGCGCTAAAAACGATAAATAAGGCACAGCGCCTTCTCATGCACGCCAAGACTCTGAAGAGTTTTCATAACGTGGTCTCTCGTTGCCATGCTGTTTTTCAATGGCCGAAATTCCTTCAAGATGGAGTAAAACACCGTCTCGTGGTTGATGACATCATAAGGAAGCGACGTGCACTGCGTTCACATGCCTATATATGGTCATTTTGGATAGGGAGGGGCTCAAAAATGAGCAATGTGTCAAAATGACTTTTTTCAGGACAGAGATTCCTCAGGGTTTTGCCTGCCAAATGCGTTCTGATTGACCCACAGACAAATGGTTAACAGTTATATGCATATCCCATTTTCTGGGCCTAAATGGGAGGCATTTTACTTTGGGCACGCCAGGCTCTCCAAAACAGTCAGTTTTTCTGCTGGAGCAGGTGAGGTTTTAAACGCCATAGTACCCTCCAAGCTCATCATTAAGCTTGGGCCCTGGGTCTGAACCACGCCCTGTGCAACTGGATCCTTGACTTCCTGAAGGGCCGCCCCCAGGTGGTGAAGGTAGGAAACAACACATCCACTTCGCTGATCCTCAACACAGGGGCCCCACAAAGGTGCGTGCTCAGTCCCCTCCTGTACTCCTTGTTCACCCATGACTGCGTGGCCACGCATGCCTCCAACTCAATCATCAAGTTTGCAGACGACACAACAGTTGTAGGTCTGATTACCAACGATGACGAGACAGCCTACAGGGAGGAGGTGAGGGCCTTGGCGGAGAGGTGCCAGGCACATAACTTCTCCCTCAACGTCAACAAAACAAAAGAGATGATCATGGACTTCAGGAAACAGCAGAGGGAGCACCCCCCTATCCACATCGACGGGACAGTAGTGGAGAAGGTGAAAAGCTTCACGTTCCTCGGTGTACACATCACAGGCAAACTGAAATGGTCCACCCACACAGACAATGTGGTGAAGAAGGCGCAACAGCGTCTCTTCGACCTCAGGAGGCTGAAGAAATTTGTCTTGGTCCCTAAGACCCTCACAAGCTTTTACAGATGCTCAATTCAGAGCATCCTGTCAGGCTGTATCAATGCCTGGTATGCCTGCAACCGCAGGGCGCTCCAGAGGGTGGTGTGGTCTGCCCAACTCATCCCTGGGAGCACACTGCCTGCCCTCCAGGACACCTACAGCAGCCGATGCTACAGGAAGGCCAAAACTATAATCAAGGATATCAACCACCCGAGCTACGGCCTGTTCACCCCGCTACCATCCAGAAGGCGAGGTCAGTACAGGTGCATCAAAGCTGGGACCGAGAGACTGAAAAACAGCTTCTATCTCAAGGCCATCAGACTGTTAAATAGCCATCACTCGGCGGCTTCCACCCGGTTACTCAACCCTGCACCTTAGAGGCTGCTGCCCTATATACATAGACCTGGAATCACTGGTCACTTTAATAATGGAACACTAGTCACTTTAATAATGTTTACATACTGCTTTACTCATTTCATATGTACACTACCGTTCAAAAGTTTTTGTATTTTTTAAGTGTCCATTAAAATAACATCAAATTGATCAGAAATACAGTGTAGACATTGTTAATGTTGTAAATGACTATTTTAGCTGGAAACGGCTGATATTTAATGGAATATCTACATAGGTGTACAGAGGCCCATTATCAGCAACTATCACTCCTGTGTTCAAATGGCACGTTGTGTTAGCTAATCCAAGTTTATCATTTTGAAAGGCTAATTGATCATTAGAAAACCCTTTTGCAATTATGTTAGCACAGCTGAAAACTGTTGTTCTGCTTAAAGAAGCAATAAAACTGGCCTTCTTTAGACTAGTTGAGTATCTGGAGCATCAGCATTTGTGGGTTCGATTACAGGCTCAAAATGGACAGAAACAAAGTACTTTCTTCTGAAACTCATCAGTCTATTCTTGTTCTGAGAAATTATGGCTATTCCATGTGAGAAATTGCCAAGAAACTGAAGATCTCGTACAACGCTGTGTACTACTCCCTTCACAGAACAGCGCAAACTGGCTCTAACCAGAATAGAAAGAGGAGTGGGAGGCCCTGGTGCACAACTGAGCAAGAGGACAAGTACATTAGAGTGTCTAGATTGAGAAACAGACGCCTCACAAGTCCTCAACTGGCAGCTTCATTAAATAGTGCCCGCAAAACACCAGACTCAACGTCAACAGTGAAGAGACGACTCGCGGGGATTCTGGCCTTTTCAATAGGACAATGACCCAACACACCTCCAGGTTTTGTAAGGGCTATTTGAGAGTGACAAAGTGCTCCCCTTTGTGTGTTCAATTCAAAATCCCCCATGTGCTGCGTGTGTGTGTCATTGGGCTTAATACACAAAATATGAGCTTCTGCCTGCAATTAGTGGACTTGTTTTATGGTGTTTGCAAGATCTGACGGTCTGCTTTTCGTTTCACAGACAAACGTTGCTGACTAACAAGTAATAAGCTAGCTAAGTTTAGCTAGTAAATCCCACTCAACTCAAGGTATAGTATACCTATAAGAATGTATTTGCCAATTCATTTGGCTATCAAGCTGCTGGGTTTCATAAGTTGTTCAGCGCTTACTCACAGACAGAACAATGAGATTGGTGGGTTAGTTATAAACATCTTAGGCTTTCTACTCAAAGCGGCTGGCTAGCTAAACAGACGGTACTGCAGTGCATCGCAAACAGAAGGCTCGTAAGAGCCAATCACAACACTGGACTTGTCAATGACGGGAATGTGTTACTTTGTCCATCACTCCAGTGAAAGTGACCAATTTAATGTTTCTAGACACACGCCCACCTTTAAGCCTCTCCCCCATCAGTCTGAAATCCAAACCCAAAGGTGCAAAGATTTGAGAGAAAGCAATTAGAAATTTAGAGCAAAAACTTGACAAGGGACACGTGACTATTGCTTTAACATCATTTTTTGGAGGATCTGTAACAATGATGTTCTGCTTGCTCAAAGTCATACTTGCAAGCTCTTAAGTTTAATTTGCGCTTGCTCGACCATTTTCTTCTCTCTAGACTCAAGCTGTTTTCCAATACTCATACTAACCGCACTATTTGTGATGTGAATTTGAGTATATAGTATGCTTATTGGTCATAGTATGGATATAGTTAGTATGCCAAAAGTACAACGAGAGCGGATACAAATTCATTGCTTTAACTAATTATGAGCAATGTAATAAAGTAATGACTTTTAAAATAAGTTACCTTACGCTGGCTAACAATTTGTTAGCTATGCTGTCCTTACGAACCACATAGCATATCATTACAGCAGTATGTAACGGTATGTTGTTAGCTAGCTACCTAGCTAGCTACCTAACGCTCAACACCCATTGAATATCTGCAAAAAAACGTAATTAAATTGTTGCACACTTACAGACACCAACACTCTGGATAACATGAAAACTGCCTAAACAGCTCTGCTAGTGCGAATAAAATGGTGAGAGTGGTCTCATTTGTGTCTGGAAGTAGCTACCAAGTTAGCCAACATCAGCTTGGGTACTTAACTGCCATCTTAAGGCCAGAACAATCAAATCAACCCTACTCCTTGGCCGAAGCCTCCAGAGTGCCAAACGCTCTGAATTTACAAAAGGACAATCTGACAACGCTCTGAATTTACAAAAGGACAATCTGACAACGCTCTGAATTTACAAAAGGACAATCTGACAATGCTCTGAATTTACAAAAGGACAATCTGACAACGCTCTGAATTTACAAAAGGACAATCTGACAACGCTCTGAATTTACAAAAGCACTCTTGCACTCCACACCGGAATTCATAAAATGTCTAACTAGTAATTTGTTATGCTAACTAGCTAGCAAGAGGTTGCAGCATCCACTTCCGGTAGACAGGTGAAGAGCTAGTAAGCTCAACTGAAAGGATACCGTTTGTTTACGGTATACTAAAATGAACTAATATGTATGTAGTATATTCACTCATTAAGTATGTAGTATACAGTATGTTAATATGGGTAGTCGGAACACAGCTTCAGTGTTTGCTCACGCAATGTTTCATATTGCTATCCATCTAGTGCCCGTTAGACTTTTGAATCGGATTTGACCCCGTACTCTTGCGTTGACAGTGATGTCGAGAGAAAATCCGGTGCTGCCGAGCGCATCCCGGTCATCGCGCCCATCAGAACAGAGAGGGCTGGGTGAAAGAATATAGCTACTCTTTGTTACCAAAAAAAGAGACAGCTCCTGGTTTGATAGAAAGAAAAGAGAGGTGCGAGCTTGCTCCCCCGTTTCTCGAAAGAAAACCAAAAGACTACTTTACATTTTGGGCAGATATGGACTGGGGTGTAGGTGGGTTGGGTTTGGGGCAGATATGGGCTGGGGTGTAGGTGGGTTGGGTTTGTTAATTCGTTGCTGAGTTCGCTGGCTTGCTGTTCTTTATTTCTAAGACGCTATGGCTAAGCAGTATGATGTTCTCTTCCGACTCCTGCTTCTCGGTGATTCGGGGGTTGGGAAAACATGTTTATTATGCAGATTCACGGATAACGAATTTCACCCGTCTCACATCTCCACAATCGGTAAGACCGCATCTTTGATGCATGCATTATTTGAGGAAATCAGAATGTACCTAATACGATCTGATTATCTCTAGGCTAAATAGTACAATCGAATATGCTACTGATGCTATATCAATAGCATATTTAAATGATCTTATTGTGTACGGCCTACACTTCCTTTGTGCAGAATGTTGTTAGCAATTTGCTATTATACATTTACAAATAGCCTATTGTATTAAAATGATGTGGCACTCTCTATTTCAAGGCACTGTATATTTGCATTGTTATTCAGCTCTAAACTCCGATTAAAATATCAAATAGCTTAATTAATCGAAAACAAAAAGACAGGTGCAGCAGGACAAATTAAAACAACCACTTGTGGGGGCATCTACTTGGCAAAAGATAAAACTGTTCATACGATGTCCAGTAGTGTAATTAAAAGAGACACAGTTGCTACCTGGATCCTGTGATGAATGGAATTCTACTATAGTTGCTATCTGCAAACTATATAAAAAAAAACAGTATTCGATTTTGAAAATAACAAAATGCATGAATACATGTTGACGTAAAATGTTAGCAAGTGTCAGAAAGAATTGGGACACATTTGTCACAAAATCTTTTTTTGGTATAGTGCTTCCTCTACTGGAAAAATTGCAACATGAACAAAAGTGGAATGAAACTTTTTATGTGGTTATAATCCTGTATATATCCTTTTTGTGTTGCTTCCATGACATTTATATTGCAGTTAGCTAGACTTAATATTACCACACTCAAGTATTTACAGCAGAAAAGAGTGTAATTTCACATTAAAACAGTAGCCTATGGACCAAACCAACCAGGATTGGCCCCTAGAGTTAATATGGACTGTCACACTGAATTTCCCTAGTTAGAATTCAGTACACCTATGAACAGCATTTCATCTACTGCTTTCCTATTGAGGCCAGTGAAATAAGTTATCGGGACAGCTTTCTTCCCCCCTCTATTAAATGTTTTATTTAACCAGGCCAGTCAGTTAAGAATTTTTATTTTCAATGACGGCCTACCCCAGACATCACTGGGACTCCCAATCACAGCTGGATGTGATCCCCTTTACCAATCTCTCTCTCAGGACAGCCTTCTCCCCCCTTTACCAATCTCTCTCTCAGGACAGCCTTCTCCCCCCTTTACTAATCTCTCTCTCATGACAGCCTTCCACCCCTTTACCAATCTCTCTCTCAGGACAGCCTTCTCCCCCCTTTACCAATCTCTCTCTCAGGACAGCCTTCTCCCCCCTTTACTAATCTCTCTCTCATGACAGCCTTCCACCCCTTTACCAATCTCTCTCTCAGGACAGCCTTCTCCCCCCTTTACTAATCTCTCTCCCAGGACAGCCTTCCACCCCTTTACCAATCTCAAGCATTGATCATCATGTCACCAGAATTAGACCCTCAACATGTATTGGAAGGGAACATCAAGCACATCACCGTGCACTTTCACCCCCCTGTGAAGTTCATCATCATTTATTTAATCTGTAGCCTAGTAAACTGCATGCTTTGTCGAGTCGTAGTGGGAGGACCACACACACCATGTCATCGCAAGACTCTTAAGTTTACTTCCATATGATGGTTATTACATCACTATTTCTGCATAAAGGCGTTTCCGCCACCGTTTCTCGCATAATTCATTTTACGAGACACAAAAATATCCCACCAATGCCGGACAAACAAATGATCTGTCGGCATTTATAAAATTGTACCCAAAACTTCCTGTTTCCATCACAGCTGCCGAGATTTATTTATTATAAGGTACAACTTTACTCGCATAAAAACTATGGATGGAAACGTGGTTAGTGACTGCCCATTGAACTCCACCTCCCATCGCCTTAGAAATCACAGAGGGTGTTCCAAATGGCACCCTATTCCGTATGTAGTGCACTACTTTTGACAATATATTAAATAGGGTGCCACCTGGGAGGCATCCACCCATCTCCCTCTGCAGAGGATGACAGTATTAGAGGAAGTTATTGGTTGGATTAAGGGTGCATCTATAGCCTGGCATCCCTGGTCTCTCACCTCAATGCATTGATTGGGAAGAGGAGACTTTAACTAGTAGTGGGTGTGAAATACTGTACAGGCATGTGCGTCTACTAGACAAGGACATCTGACTGCAAAACAGGGACACAATAAGGATTAGTGGAATTCAATGCGTTTGACCGTGCCAGCTTTTCATGTGTTGATAAATCGTCCTTGAATTTGAGTACATCATACAGTATCAACCATTCTAGAATAGAATTTAGGAGATATTTCTGGAAAGTTCCAATTTCTAGAATAATGATGATTGAGAAAGTTACAGATGCCAAATATAATACCCCCAAGACATGCTAACCTTTCACCATTATAATGGCAGGGGGTATGATATTTGTGAGTCCACATTAATGTAGAATTGTTTATCAACATTCTATTCTTATTTACAATAAAAGTGACTCCAAAATGACAATTTATTTACAATTAATTTCTATTGGGCACAAAATAATCTGAAACGCATCAAAAACAAACTGCAAATGTGTACAGTCACAAGTTTGATGAAGTCATTGCGTGCTATGAATATGGGACCAAATACAAAACTTTTGACTTATTTTAATACACATATAAGTGAATTGGTCCCAATACTTTTGGTGCCCTAGAATGGGGAGAAGAAGTGCTGTAATTTATAGACCCTTAAATTAAAGCTGACAGTCTGCACTTTAACCTCATATAAGGAAATCAGTCAATTAAAATAATAGATTAGAGATTAGGCCCTAATCTATGGATTTCACATGACGGGCAATACACATTTACATTTGTTGGTCACAGATACCTTTAAAAAAAGGTATGGGTGTGGAGTAACCAGTCAATATCTGGTGTGACCACCAATTGCCTCATGCAGAGCAACACATCTCCTTCGCATAGAGTTGATCAGGCTGTTGATTGTGGCCTGTGGAATGTTTTCCCACTCCTCTTCTGACTAGTCAGGATCGATGGAAAGATAAACGGAGCAAAGTACAGAGACTTGAAACCGATCAAACATCGCTGGAGAGACCTGAAAATAGCTGTGCAGCGACGCTCCCCATCCAACCTGACAGAGCTTGAGAGGATCCGCAGAAAAGAATGGGAGAAAAACAGGTGTGCCAAGCTTGTAGCGTCATACAAAAGACAAATCGAGGCTGTAATCGCTTCCAAAGGTGCCTTAGCAAAGTCCAGCGTAAAGGCTCTGAATACTTATGTAAATAAGGTATTTCTGTTTTTTATTTTTAAGACATTTGCAAAAAAAAACTGTTTTTGCTTTGTCATTATGGGGCATTATGTGTAGATTGATGAGAATTTAATCCATTTTAGAATAAGGCTGTAACGTAACAAAATGTGGAAAAAGGGAAGGGGTCTGAATACTTTCCGAATGCACTGTGATATATATATATATATATATATATATATATATATATATATATATATGTGTATATGTGTGTGTGTATTTAATATATATATATATATATATGTATGTATGTGTGTGTGTGCGTGTGTGTGTGTTTGGACACACCTACTCATTCAAGGGTTTTTCTTAATTTGGACTATTTTCTACATTGTAGAATAAGACATGAAAACTATGAAATAACACATATGGAATCGTGTAGGAACCAAAAAAGTGTTAAACAAATCAAAATATATTTTATATATTAGCAGTAGCCCCCCTTTGCCTTGATGACAGGTCACTCTTGGCATTCTCTCAACCACCTCAATGAGGTAGTCACCTGGAATGCTTTTCCAACAGTCTTGAAGGTTACGACATATGCTGAGCACTTGTTGGCTGCTTTTCCTTCACTCTGCGGTCCAACTCATCCCAAACCATCTCAATTGGGTTGAGGTCGGGTGATTGTGGAGTCATCTGATGCATCACTCTCCTTCTTGGTCAAATAGCCCTTACACAGCCTGGAGGTGTGTTTTGGGTCATTGTCTTGTTGAAAAACAAATGATAGTCCCACTTAGGGTTGCACATTTTGGGGAATATTCAGAGGTGGAAACTTTCTGTGGGAATTAACAGGAATAAATTGGAATGAACAGAAATACAGTTGAAGTCGGAAGTTTACATACACTTAGGTTGGAGTCATTAAAACTCGTTTTTTAACCACTCCACAAATTTCTTGTTAACAAACTATAGTTTTGGCAAGTCGGTGAGGACATCTACTTTGTGCATGACACAAGTCATTTTTCCAGCAATTATTTACAGACAGATTATTTCACTTATAATTCACTGTATCACAATTCCAGTGGGTCAGAAGTTTACATACACTAAGTTGACTGTGCCTTTTAAACAGCTTGGAAAATTCCAGAAAATGATGTCATGGCTTTACAAGCTTCTGATAGGCTAATTAACATACTTTGAGTCAATTGGAGGTGTGCCTGTGGATTTATTTCAAGGCCTACCTTCAAACTCAGTGCCTCTTTGCTTGACATCATGGGAAAATCAAAAGAAATCAGCCAAGACCTCAGAAAAAGATTGTAGACCTCCACAAGTCTGGTTCATCCTTGGGAGCTGTCAACTTTTGGCCGGGTTTTGACCACTAGAGGCTCCCATTGTGTTTTTTGTCTGATCCTTTCTTTTCTTTTTCCCTTGTTTCCAGTTATTAATTGCACCTGTGCCTCGTTTCTCCTGTATGTATTTAAACCCTTAGTTTCCCTTAGTTCTTTGCTCTGTGTTTGTATGTTAGCACCCTGCCTCAGTGAAGCTGTGAACGTTTTTTGCTCCAGTTAGACGCTCTTGTGGAACTTTGTTTTGGGTATCGTTTATTCTTGGATTATTCTTTTGAGACTACTTTTTGTGGAACTTTGTTTTGGGTATTGTTATTTTTTGGATTACTCTTTTGAGACTATTTCTTGCTGTTCCTTCTTTCAATGTGGATTTACCTTTTGTCTTGGTGGATAATTTTTTTTGCCTGAAGTTCTTTCAATTTGTTGTCATTATTAAATACACCATCTCGACTACTGCTGTGTCTGCCTTATCTTCTGGGTTCTGCCGACTACTTGTGGCTCAGGGTGCTAAGTGACTGGTTCTCACACCGGAGACCCGAGTTCGTCACCGGGTCCTGACAGGGAGCAATTTCAAAACGCCTGAAGGTACCACATTCATCTGTACAAACAATAGTACGCAAGTATAAACACCATGTGAAAACACAGCCGTCACACCGCTCAGGAAGGAGACGCGTTCTGTCTCCTAGAGATGAACGTACTTTGGTGAGAAAAGTGCAAATCAATCCCAGAACAACAGCAAAGGACCTTGTGAAGAGGAAACAGATACAAAAGTATCTATGTCCACAGTAAAACGAGTCCTATATCGACATAACCTGAAAGGCCGCTCAGCAAGGAAGAAGCCACTGCTCCAAAACCGCCATAAAAAAGCCAGACTACGGTTTGCAACTGCACATGGGGACAAAAATCATACTTTTTGGATAAATTTTTGATGAAACAAAAATAGAACTGTTTGGCCATAATGACCATCGTTATGTTTGGAGGAAAAAGGGGGAGGCTTGCAAGCCGACGAACACCATCCCAACCGTGAAGCACGGGGGTGGCAGCATCATGTGGTGGTGCTTTGCTGCAGGAGGGACTGGTGCACTTCACAAAATAGTATCATGAGGCAGGACAATTCTGTGGATATATTGAAGCAACATCTCAAGACATCAGTCAGGAAGTTCTGACCCACTGGGAATGTGATGAAAAAGAAATAAAAGCTGAAATAAATCATTCTCTCTATTATTCTGACATTTCACATTCTTAAAATAAAGTGGTGATCCTAACTGACCTAAGACAGGGAATAAAAAAATCCATTTGGCTAAGGTGTATGTGAACTTCCGACTTCAACTGTATATGCAAATTAATATTAATACAATTTAAATGTAGATGTTTTTTTTGCATTGGATATATTTACCATATCATATGGAGACAGAAACAGAAACCTTTTACCTTATCATAAGTAGACAATTGCAAATGATTAAATCCTTCCAATAGAAGTAAAAAAAAAAATATTTAGTTACGAATTGAACTTTAAGTAAATGAGTTGACTCTTCACATGGGATGATTTCACTGAACATCAAAAGAAAGGGAATATTGAATGATCCCCAATGATCCATTGCATCTTCCAAAAACATACATCTGTAAAATGATAGTCTAGAAACTAAAGCTTTGGTTGTCTTCCTCTCAGGCTTCCATGTCTTCTCCCTGGACCTCCTCAATGTCCACCTCTTGAATATCAGACTCTGAGGCCTCATCTTCACTGTCACTTTCCAACCTTGTTGAGGATGGCTCGTTGTCAGGCTCAAAAAGCCTCAAATTTGCCCGGATGGCCACAAATTATTTCAACCTTGTATTGGGCAGCCTGTTGCCTGCTTTGTGTGAGTTCCCAAACAAGAACCAGTTGCACTCTGAGGCGGCTGATGTTGGTGGGATTTGGAGGATGACGGAGGCAACAGGTGAAAGATCCACAAAGTCCTTTCTACCAGGTGGCTGATGAGATATGTTGGCACGACTGCCATATTGCATCTCCAGCCCAAAGACTTTACTTGGAAGTGTACTTCGCCAGACTGCCAAGAACCTTACCCTCATCCAGACCAAGGTGGTGAGACACAGTAGTGGTGACACCATAGGCCTTGTTGATCTCTGCACAAGACCGGATGCTCTTGCCAGCATACTCGGGGTCCAACATGTACGCTGCGGCGTGTATGGGCTTCAGGCAGAAGTCTTCACGCTTTTTGATGTATTTCAGAACTGTAGTTTCCTCTGCTTGGAGCAACAGTGAAGTGGGCAGGGCAGTACGGATTTCTTCCCTTACATCTGCAAGCAGAGTCTGAACATCAGACAGGATGGCATTGTCTCCCTCAATCCGTGCAATGGCTACTGCTATAGGTTTCAGGAGTTTCAGGCTGCTTACCACTCTCTCCCAAAATACATCATCCAGGAGGATCCTCTTGATGGGGCTGTCCATATCAGTAGACTGTGATATGGCCATTTCTTGGAGAGACTCCTTCCACTCCAGGAGACTGTCAAACATGTTGACAACACCACCCCAACAGGTGTTGCTGGGCAGCTTCAATGTGGTGCTCTTATTCTTCTCACTTTGCTTGGTGAGGTAGATTGCTGCTATAACTTGATGACCCTTCACATACCTAACCATTTCCTTGGCTCTCTTGTAGAGTGTATCCATTGTTTTCAATGCCATGATGTCCTTGAGGAGCAGATTCAATGCATGAGCAGCACAGCCAATGGGTGTGATGTGAGGGTAGGACTCCTCCACTATAGACCAAGCAGCCTTCATGTTCGCAGCATTGTCTGTCACCAGTGCAAATACCTTCTGTGGTCCAAGGTCATTGATGACTGCCATCAGCTCATCTGCAATGTAGAGACCGGTGTGTCTGTTGTCCCTTGTGTCTGTACTCTTGTAGAATACTGTTTGAGTGGTGGAGATTATGTAGTTAATTATTCCTTGCCCACGGACATTCGACCACCCATCAGAGATGATTGCAATACAGTCTGCTTTCTCTATGATTTGCTTGACCTTCACTTGAACTCTGTTGAACGCTGCATACAGCAAATGAGTAGATAAAGCATGTCTGGTTGGAGGGGTGTATGCTGGGCGAAGAACATTCAGAAATCTATTCCAATACACATTGCCTGTGAACATCAGAGGTGAACCAGTTCCATACACAGCTCAAGCAAGACATTCATCATCATTTCTCTGACTACGTTCCTCCATTGACTCAAAAATCTTCTGATTCCAGGAGGACCATGAGCTGTTGCTATCGATAAGGTGTCTGATTAATCATTTTCACCTCGAATAGAAGTAGAGGGACTTTTGTCAGAGGTTGCTTGTGGAACTTTATGCACTTGGCCAGATGATTCTGCATCTGTGTTGCATTCTTCACATATGATTTGGCACAGTATTTGCAAATGTACACAGTTTTTCCTTCAACATTAGCTGCAGTGCAATGTCTTCACACATCAGTTAGTGCCCGTGGCATTTTCCTGTAAAGATAAGAAAAAAAAAATGTTTAAAAAAACCCAAATACAATTCCAAGTACAGATAAATAGTTAAGCAGTTAACTCCTTTGTAAGATAAATGTTTTAAAATGAAACATGTATGGAAACAGGTGAATTAACACTCCTCACACAAGGAAGCTAAAACCCACATGGTAGCTAAAACCCACATGGTAGCAAAAACTAACTAGAAGAAATTGTTAACAAGTTATAAATTATTTAAACACACTTTGCTGTAGGCTACTATTTAGTAGTTAACAAAAAATCATGTATGTCATAAAATATATTCACCCCACTCAGTATTGTAATCAAAACTTATCAGAAAGCATGTAGTCCTAGTCTCAGACAGTGTAGTAGTGTGGGCTCAATAGCATCTCATTAGTGTGCAAGATCTTGAGACACAGCTGTACATGTGATGGAGGAATGCACTGTGCATGTAGAGGGTAGCAATTCCATTGAATTGGGGATAGTTTAACCAAAATATGCCACAAGACCTAGAATTGCCTTATGGGTATCCCACAAAAAAGGTTCACTGTTATAAGCTAACTTTTTAAAAATGTATTTAAGCAAAATTCCCCAAATTCCAGGGCTTAACTTCCCATGAAAAATTTCGGGGAAAATTCTAGAAATTTACCGGAAAGTTTCCGACCCTTTGCGACCCTAGTCCCACTAAGAGCAAACCAGATGGGATGGCGTATCGCTGCAGAATGCTGTGGTAGCTATGCTGGTTAAGTGTGCCTTGAACTCTAAATACATCACACTGTCACCAGCAAAGAACCCCCACACCATAACACCTCCTCCTCCATGCTTTATGGTGGGAAATACACATGCAGAGATCATCCGTTTACCCACACCACGTCTCACAAAGACACAGCGGTTGGAACCAAAAATCGCAAAGATGCAAGTGGAAGGGGGAAAATGTAAGGAACTTCGATAAACCGATTCCATGGCACATGGTTTAGGAACTGATACGCAAAACAATGCCAGATTCAAAACTTATATATGGGGGGGGATTGGAAACGATGCAGACAATTACATTGATGGAAGCTACAATCTATCTGCCATATTGAAGCTGATCCATCCCCTAAAATAATTTGAATATAAAGAGAGAGCTGGGCCAAGACTTCCCGTTCATTTAGATGACGTCGTAGAAGCTACATTTACTTTGAAGATGACCTTCACTCACTCCCAAATCACTGAACGCATGGATGACTCCAGGACAGGAGCAAAAGGCATAGAAAAAGAAGGATAGAGAAAGATTGGGAGAACGAGGAACGTAGCGAGAGGGTAGGAGAGAGAGAGAGAGATTCAAGGGGTGGAGCGATTTTAAGAATAGAAAGAGAGAGGAGAAGAGAGAGAGATGCTTGGAGAGAAGCATCCTAGAAAGGGAGAGGGAGACTACTTCCCAGCCCCAGGTAAAGGAGGCCAGTGATGATGTTGATGGCCTTTGGCTGTGCCACTGTCTGCATACTCCCTCCCTCCTTAAGCTTACCGTATGCTTCCCAGTCGAAACAGTTCGCGCATATATTAGGACAACATTTTGTTCCTTTTGGTGTTCGGCAGCGTTCGGAAAATTTCGTTTTTTCAACCGAAGGTCTTTATAGGGAGTATGTGAGTCACAGATGTTAGTTTCGCCTAGCCGAGATCTGCTAGGAGCAAACCAAACCTAGTGTGTCTACGCCTTTACTCCCTAGTAGTCGCACAGTCCTAGTCAGACAGCAGGCCGCTTCACTGTTTCAAAGGCTTCTCAGTCGCTCCGTCTCTCACTGAGGGGAGTGAACTCCAGTCTTGGCCCAGGACTGTGAGAGCATGTCTATAGTGTTTGAGATGAGTGACTGAGACGGTATCAAGCGATCACATGGCAGTTTGAAAAGTAGGCCTCTGAGAGTGCCTCTCGTCGTCGACATTATTTTAGATGAGATATGCGTGCAGAGATAAGGCTTGTTTCAAATGAACACACAGAAGTATAAAAGCAGTATGTCACATCTATCAGAGGATCAGAGGGCCCAGTCAGAGGGCCCAGTCAGAGGGCCCACTCAACACACAAGGTAAATACTGTAGTATATCACCCACAGGGTGTACAGATGGGTTAAAGGGCATCTCACGGGTTAAGTCTGAGGGTCTGACAGTGTGTCTACAGGCACTACAGATGGGTTGAAGTGCCAAGGCCCTTATCAAGAGAACACACTGCAGTTCAAAAGCAGTATTTCTGTCATCTACGCTGCTCATTCTCATGGGAGGGCCTGCTCAGGCTCAGTAGAGGTGGAATATAACTGTAGAAAAACACGGATGACACGCGTCTCTCTCAGTGTTTAAGTCTGAGTATCTGAGGGACTGAGTATTGATTTGCCACAGTGGAGTAGAGTGGAGCCCAACATACTGAGGAATGGTTTGAGTCTTTTAGCTGCAGAGGGGATTGGATTCATCGGTTAGAGCTGGTTATTGGTTTAACTGGGATTGTTGTGTTGTTTAAATGCCATGTATGTTTACCTCCATAGTATTCATCTAGTAGTCTGTTTAGAAACTACAAAAACAGGTATAATATACAATATACCTGACAGTCTGTTTACCTCCATAGTACTAAGTTTTCATCTAGTAGTCTGTTTAGAAAGTACAAAAACAGGTATAGTACTGTATAAAATAATATACAGTATACCCGACAATCTGTTTACCTCCATAGTATTTTATTTATGTATTTAATTTATTTAACTAGGCAAGTCAGTCAATAAGAATTTTTCTACAGCTGGCCATGCTTTCCACCTGGCTACCCCTAGCCCGGTCAACAGCCCTGCACTCACCACAGCATCTCGCCCAAGCCTCCCCCATTTCTCATTCACCCAAATCCAGATAGCTGATGTTCTGAAAGAGCTGCAAAATCTGGACCCCTACAAATCAGCCAGGCTAGACAATCTCTTTCAAAAATGATCTGCCGAAATTGTTGCAACCCCTATTACTAGCCTGTTCAACCTCTCTTTCAGATCGTCTGAGATCCCCAAAGATTGGAAAGCTTCCGCGGTCATTCCCCTCTTCAAAGGGGGTGACACTCTAGACCCGAACTGCTACAGACCGATATCTATCCTACCCTGCCTTTCAAAGGTCTTCGAAAGCCAAGTTAACAAACAGATTACCGACCATTTCGAATCCCACCGTACCTTCTTCGCTATGCAATCTGGTTTCAGAGCTGGTCATGGGTGCACCTCAGCCACACTCAAGGTCCTAAACGATATCATAACCGCTATCGATAAGAGACATTACTGTGCAGCCGTATTCATTGACCTGGCCAAGGCTTTCGACTCTGTCAATCACCACATCCTTATCGGCAGACTCGACAGCCTTGGTTTCTAAAATGATTGCCTCGCCTTGTTCACCAACTACTTCTCTGATAGAGTTCGGTGTGTCAAATCGGAGGGCCTGTCGTCCGGACCTCTGGCAGTCTCTATGGGGGTGCCACAGGGTTCAATTCTCGGGCCGACTCTCTTCTCTGTATACCTCAATGATGTCGCTCTTGCTGCCGGTGATTCTCTGATCCACCTCTACGCAGACGACATCATTCTGTATACTTCTGGCCCTTCTTTGGATACTGTGTTAACTAACCTCCAGACGAGCTTCAATGCCATACAACTCTCCTTCCGTGGCCTCCAACTGCTCTTAAATGCAAGTAAAACTAAATGCATGCTTTTCAACCGATCATTGCCCGCACCTGCCCGCCCGTCCAGCATCACTACTCTGGACGGTTCTGACTTAGAATATGTGGACTACAACTACAAATACCTAGGTGTCTGGCTAGACTGTAAATTATCCTTCCAGACTCACATTAAGCATATCCAATCCCAAATTAAATCTCGAATCAGCTTCCTATTTCGCAATAAAGCATCCTTCATTCATGCTGCCAAACATACCCTCGTAAAACTGACCATCCTACCGATCCTCGACTTCGGCGATGTAATTTATAAAATAGCCTCCAACACTCTACTCAACAAATTGGATGCAGTCTATCACAGTCACCAAATCCCCATATACTACCCACCACTGCGACCTGTACGCTCTTGTTGGCTGGCCCTCGCTCCATACTCGTCACCAATCCCACTGGCTCCTGGTCATCTACAAGTCTTTGCTAGGTAAAGCCCCGCCTTATCTCAGCTGACTGGTCACCATAGCAGCACCCACCCGTATCACGCGCTCCAGACGGTATACAGTAACTCAGTGCTGTGATTGGCCTGACAAGTCAGTCTCACTGAGCCTCTCCAATGCCAGTGTCTGGCCTGACACGTCAGTCTCGCTGGGCCTCTCCAATGCCACTGTCTGGCCTGACACGTCAGTCTCGCTGGGCCTCTCCAATGCCACTGTCTGGCCTGACACGTCAGTCTCGCTGGGCCTCTCCAATGCCACTGTCTGGCCTGACACGTCAGTCTCGCTGGGCCTCTCCAATGCCACTGTCTGGCCTGACACGTCAGTCTCACTGGGCCTCTCCATGCTGCTGTCTGGCCATAGATCATTGGAGCATAACCCACCTCTCTCTCTCGATCTCTCTGGTTTTCTCACATTCTCTCTCTCTCGCTTATTAGCTGTCTGTCTCTCTCTGTCTCTCTCTCGCTTATTAGCTGTCTGTCTGTCTCTCTCTCTCTCTCTGTCTCTCTCTCTCTCTGTCTCTCTCTCTCTCTCTCTGTCTCTCTCTCTCTCTGTCTCTCTCTCTCTCTCTGTCTCTCTCTCTCGCTTATTAGCTCTCTCTCTCTGTCTCTCTCTCTCTCTGTCTCTCTCTCTCTCTCTCTCTGTCTCTCTCTCTCTCTCGCTTATTAGCTCTCTCCCTCTCCCTCTGGTGGTTCACAAGAGTGGCCATCTACACAGTTTCTAACCTCTTGCTTTGCTACCCAGTCTTCCCTCTTCTCCCTCCTCCCCTCCAGTATCTTTCCACCCCTGTGATTGATCCAGGTCTACTGATCCATCACCATTAGCTCTATATCTTTTAAAGGAGCGTTCACTCGTATGTTAAAAGGCCTGATAGATATGGGATGAAATGGCTCTCAGTATCCTTTGCTGTTAAAAAGCTGTACGAAACGGAGATAAAAGGTACCTTGAGGAGAATAAACAGCAGGACTGTCTTCACCTCGCTAGCCTTGTCTCGCCTCACCTTACCTCTCCACACATTAAATAGGATCAATTAATCAAGAGGTTTCCATATTCACAATATTGACTCTTCTCTTTTGCAGGAGTCGATTTTAAAATGAAGACACTGGTGATAGATGGCATCAAAGTAAGGATACAGATATGGTAAGTAGTGAATGCATGCAGCCAGAGCATTCTACTAAAGGAGGTCAAATATGGGAATCACCCCTTTGAATTCTGTCAGGGATGTTCAGTCTTACCCCATACTATTCTGTCAGTGATGTTCAGTCTAAACCCATACTATTCTGTCAGTGATGTTCAGTCTAAACCCATACTATTCTGTCAGTGATGTTCAGTCTTACCCCATACTATTCTGTCAGTGATGTTCAGTCTTACCCCATACTATTCTGTCAGTGATGTTCAGTCTAAACCCCATACTATTCTGTCAGTGATGTTCAGTCTAAAACCCATACTATTCTGTCAGTGATGTTCAGTCTTACCCCATACTATTCTGTCAGTGATGTTCAGTCTAAACCCATACTATTCTGTCAGTGATGTTCAGTCTAAACCCATACTATTCTGTCAGTGATGTTCAGTCTAAACCCATACTATTCTGTCAGTGATGTTCAGTCTAAACCCATACTATTCTGTCAGTGATGTTCAGTCTAAACCCATACTATTCTGTCAGTGATGTTCAGTCTAAACCCATACTATTCTGTCAGTGATGTTCAGTCTAAACCCATACTATTCTGTCAGTGATGTTCAGTCTAAACCCATACTATTCTGTCAGTGATGTTCAGTCTAAACCCATACTATTCTGTCAGTGATGTTCAGTCTAAACCCATACTATTCTGTCAGTGATGTTCAGTCTAACCCCATACTATTCTGTCAGTGATGTTCAGTCTAAACCCCATACTATTCTGTCAGTGATGTTCAGTCTAAACCCATACTATTCTGTCAGTGATGTTCAGTCTAAACCCATACTATTCTGTCAGTGATGTTCAGTCTAAACCCATACTATTCTGTCAGTGATGTTCAGTCTAAACCCATACTATTCTGTCAGTGATGTTCAGTCTTACCCCATACTATTCTGTCTGTTCAGTACTGTATACTATTCTGTCAGATGATGTTCAGTCTTACCCCATACTATTCTGTCAGTGATGTTCAGTCTTACCCCATACTATTCTGTCAGTGATGTTCAGTCTAAACCCATACTATTCTGTCAGTGATGTTCAGTCTTACCCCATACTATTCTGTCAGTGATGTTCAGTCTTACCCCATACTATTCTGTCAGTGATGTTCAGTCTTACCCCATACTATTCTGTCAGGGATGTTCAGTCTAAACCCATACTATTCTGTCAGGGATGTTCAGTCTAAACCCATACTATTCTGTCAGTGATGCCATACTGTTGTTTACTCAGACTGGACACTAAACCAGTTCTGACAAAGAAGATCCACCCTGTCTTGCAATGACTCAAGATTTAAAAAAAAGTTTGAACTCACGGAGATCCACCTTGAATCGAAAATGTCCTGATATTATCACTATTCGCTGCCTGTTTTGTCATTTTCTAAGAGAGGGTGTTTGACATTAGATTTTTTTCCAGGGACACAGCAGGACAGGAGAGATATCAGACCATCACTAAGCAGTACTACAGACGAGCACAGGTAAGGTAACGCTACTCTTCCTCAAGATATTGTAGGTAAGAGGTCAGATCAGGTAAGATACTTTTACTGTAGCTCCACTCGTTCTTTATTCTAATCCATCAGCTGGATGTGGCCAATACCCCCGAGACGAGGGTGCTCTCCCTTCTAAACATGCATTGCACTTGTAGCTAGAGCAGCAGTTGTATGTCAAATATGTACTGTAGTTATGGTTGGGTAGCACCGTTTCCTCCTGTCCACTCACCACCCTTATCACCCATGGATTCTAAACGACCTGGTGTTGCTGTGACAACCATAACTCAATTAGCTGACATGATGTTTCTTCTCTCCCCTCATCTCCTACCCTCTTCCCTTCCCTCCCCTCTCCTCTTCCATCCCCTCATCTTCTACCCTCTCCTCTTCCATCCCCTCATCTTCTACCCTCTCCTCTTCCATCCCCTCATCTCCTACCCTCTCCTCTTCCATCCCCTCATCTTCTACCCTCTCCTCTTCCATCCCCTCATCTTCTACCCTCTCCTCTTCCATCCCCTCTTCTCCTACCCTCTCCTCTTCCATCCCCTCATCTTCTACCCTCTCCTCTTCCATCCCCTCATCTTCTACCCTCTCCTCTTCCCTCCCCTCCTACCCTCTCCTCTTCCCTCCCCTCCTACCCTCTCCTCTTCCATCCCCTCATCTTCTACCCTCTCCTCTTCCATCCCCTCATCTTCTACCCTCTCCTCTTCCATCCCCCCACCTCCTACTCTCTCCTCTTCCACCCCCTCATCTCCTACCCTCTCCTCTTCCCTCCCCTCATCTCCTACCCTCCCCTCCCCTCATCTCCTACCCTCCCCTCTCCCCTTCCCTCCCCTCAACTTCTACTCTACCCTACCCTCTCCTCTTCCATCCTCTCATATCCTACCCTCTCCTCTTCTCACCTCTCTTCAGGGAATCTTCCTGGTTTACGACATCACAAGTGAGCGATCCTTCCAGCACATCATGAAGTGGGCCAGTGATGTGGACGAGGTGAGATCAAGGGGGACAAGGGTTAGAGGTCAGGCCAACTTTTCTTTATAGCGGCACAGGTGCTTTTGTCAAATCAGACTGAATGACTCCCTCCCTCCCTCTCAGTATGCTCCTGATAACATCCAGAAGATCCTCGTAGGGAACAAGTCAGACGAGGAGGAGAAGAGGCAGGTAGCTACAGAACAGGGCAACAAGCTGGCCAAGGACTATGGCATGGACTTCTTTGAGACAAGTGCCTTCACCAACCATAACATAACAGAGGTGAGTGGCTGACAGCTCCCATAGAAACACTGTACGGCTGGTTGTCTGTCTGTCACAGGCCAACACCGCGGCCAGACTACCGGTATGTGAACTATTGATGACGATATAATGGAACAACATTTCACCCTTAGTCACTTTGTCTTATTCTGTATCTCTCAGAGTCCAAGTGATATATATTCATAGGTTGCACCTCCGTCACCGGCGGCACAATAGTGGTGCCCTAAAGTGGTGATAACCTCCGCCCAGAATGACTGAGTTAACTACTGTTTAGTCTAAATGACACTATAGCGCCTGGAAATACGATGAAATTGCTAAAGTAGTCCAATATTTAGTAGAAAACAACTTGTCAGCATTATCATGTCGTCAAATTTACTTTAGACAGATGTCAATGTTGTCATTAGCTAGCAAAGTTTGTCAAAAATAGCTAGCAATCCTAACATGAGCTATTTAAAATCCGGTGACTTCCCCTCAATCTTAGCTAGCTAGCTAACGTTTTACTGCGTCTAAAGTCAATCTGGCGACATCACAATGATAACAAAAGCTTTTCCTACATATTATTTGTCTCCTTTCTGAATGTCATTGTATTTCCAAGCCACTGTAATGCACTTTAGATGGAATCTTCATCAGCGCTCATTGAAGATGCGTTGAGTCGGGCATTAGTCCAAAACGAACATTCAAAACAATATTGTGACGAAACATGCAACCCATGAATACAGTGTCATACAGTATACAGTGATCAGTGGAATCTGCTGAGGGGAGGACGGCTCATAGTAATGGTCAGAACGGAGCAAATGGAATGGCATCAAACACCTGGAAACCATGGAAACCATGTGTTTGATGTATTTGATACCATTCCACTGATTCCACTCCAGTCATTACCACGAGCCCGTTCTCCTCATTCTCCTCAATTAAGGTGCCACCAACCTCCTGTGAATGACATATACAGTGACATATATACAGTGACATATACAGTGACATATATACAGTGACATATATACAGTGACATATACAGTGACATATACAGTGACATATACAGTGACATATACAGTGACATATATACAGTGACATATATACAGTGACATATATACAGTGACATATATACAGTGACATATATACAGTGACATATACAGTGACATACACAGTGATATACACAGTGACATATACACAGTGATATATACAGTGGATTCGGAAAGTATTCAGACCCCTTGACTTTTTCCACATTTTGTTATGTTAAGTCCTTATTCTAAAATGTGTTAAATTACTTTTTTCCTCATCAATCTTCACACAATACCCCATAATGACAAAGTGAAAACAGGTGTTCATGAATTTTAGCATATTTATTAAAAATTTAGAACATTAATACCTTATTTACATAAGTATTCAGACCCTTTGCTATGAGACTCAAAATTGAGCTCAGGTGCATCCTGTTTCCATTGATCATTCTTGAGATGTTTCTACAACTTGATTGGAGTCCACCTGTGGTAAATTCAAATGATTGGACATGATTTGGAAAAGTACACATCTGTCTATATAAGGTCCCACAGCAAAACCAAGCCATGAGGTCGAAGTAATTATCTTTAGAGCTCCGAGACAGGATTGTGTCGAGGCACAGATCTGGGGAAGGGTACCAAAACATTTCTGCAGCATTGAAGGTCCCCAAGAACACAGTGGCCTCCATCATTCTTAAATGGAAGAAGTTTGGAACCACCAAGATTCTTCCTAGAGCTGGCCGCCCAGCCAAACCGAACAATGGGGAAGAAGGGCCTTGGTCAGGGAGGTGACCAAGAACCCGATGGTCGGTCACTCTGAAAGAACTCCAGAGTTCCTATGGAGATGGGAGAAACTTCCAGAAGGACAACCATCTCTGCTGCACTCCACCAGTCAGCCCTTTATGGTAGTTGCAAGACCGAAGCCATTCCTCAGTAAACGGCACATAACAGTCCGCTTCGAGTTTGCCAAAAGGCACCTAAAGGACTTTCAGACCATGAGGAACAAGATTGAACTCTTTGACGTCTGGAGGAAACCTGGCACCATCCCTACGGTGAAGCATGGTGGTGACAGCATCATGCTGTGGGGATGTTTTTCAGAGGGAGGGACTGGGAGACTAGTCAGGATTGAGGGAAAGATGAACGGAGTTAAGTACAGAGAGATCCTTGATGAAAACCTGCTCCAGAGTGCTCAGGACCTCAGACTGGGGCGAAGGTTCACCTTCCAACAGGACAACGACCCTAAGCACACAGCCAAGACAACGCAGTAGTGGCTTCGGGAGAAGTCTCTGAATGTCCTTGAGTGGCCCAGCCAGAACCCGGACTTGAACCCGATCTAACATCTCTGGAGAGATTTGAAAATAGCTGTGCAGCGATGCTCCCTAAACAACCTGACAGAGATTGAGAGGATCTTCAGAGAAGAATGGGAGAAATTCCCCAAATACAGGTGTGCCAAGCTTGTAGCGTCATACCCAAGAAGACTCGAGGCTGTAATCGCTGCCACAGGTGCTTCAACAAAGTACTGAGTAAAGGGCCTGAAAACGTATGTAAATAATTATAATCTAAAAACCTGTTTTAGCTTTGTCATTATGGGGTATTGTGATGTCATTGTGAGGTATTGTGATGTCATTATGAGGTATTGTGATGTCATTATGGGCTATTGTGATGTCATTATGGGGTATTGTTTGTAGATTGATGAGGGGAAAAAAGCGATTTTATCCATTTTAGAATATGTCAAGGGGTCTGAATACTTTCTGAATGCACTGTATACTGTGATTATATACAGTGACATATATACAGTGATATATACGGTAATAGATATACACTGCTCAAAAAAATAAAGGGAACACTTAAACAACACAATGTAACTCCAAGTCAATCACACTTCTGTGAAATCAAACTGTCCACTTAGGAAGCAACACTGATTGACAATAAATTTCACATGCTGTTGTGCAAATGGAATAGACAACAGGTGGAAATTATAGGCAATTAGCAAGACACCCCCAATAAAGGAGTGGTTCTGGAGGTGGTGACCACAGAACACTTCTCAGTTCCTATGCTTCCTGGCTGATGTTTTGGTCACTTTTGAATGCTGGCGGTGCTTTCACTCTAGTGGTAGCATGAGACGGAGTCTACAACCCACACAAATGGCTCAGGTAGTGCAGCTCATCCAGGATGGCACATCAATGCGAGCTGTGGCAAGAAGGTTTGCTGTGTCTGTCAACGTAGTGTCCAGAGCATGGTGGCGCTACCAGGAGACAGGCCAGTACATCAGGAGACGTGGAGGAGGCGTGGGAGGGCAACAACCCAGCAGCAGGACCACTACCTCCGCCTTTGTGCAAGGAGGAGCACTGCCAGAGCCCTGCAAAATGACCTCCAGCAGGCCACAAATGTGCATGTGTCTGCTCAAACGGTCAGAAACAGACTCCATGAGGGTGGTATGAGGGCCCAACGTCCACAGGTGGGGTTGTGCTTACAGCCCAACACCGTGCAGGACGTTTGGCATTTGCCAGAGAACACCAAGATTGGCAAATTCGCCACTGGCGCCTGTGCTCTTCACAGATGAAAGCAGGTTCACACTGAGCACGTGACAGACGTGACAGAGTCTGGAGACGCCGTGGAGAACGTTCTGCTGCCTGCAACATCCTCCAGCATGACCGGTTTGGCGGTGGGTCAGTCATGGTGTGGGGTGGCATTTCTTTGGGGGCCGCACAGCCCTCCATGTGCTCGCCAGAGGTAGCCTGACTGCCATTAGGTACCGAGATGAGATCCTCAGACCCCTTGTGAGACCATATGCTGGTGCGGTTGGCCCTGGGTTCCTCCTAATGCAAGACAATGCTAGACCTCATGTGGCTGGAGTGTGTCAGCAGTTCCTGCAAGAGGAAGGCATTGATGCTAAGGACTGGCCCGCCCGTTCCCAGACCTGAATCCAATTGAGCACATCTGGGACATCATGTCTCTCGCTCCATCCACCAACGCCACGTTGCACCACAGACTGTCCAGGAGTTGGCGGATGCTTTAGTCCAGGTCTGGGAGGAGATCCCTCAGGAGACCATCCCCCACCTCATCAGGAGCATGCCCAGGCGTTGTAGGGAGGTCATTCTGGCACGTGGAGGCCACACACACTACTGAGCCTCATTTTGACTTGTTTTAAGGACATTACATCAACGTTGGATCAGCCTGTAGTGTGGTTTTCCACTTTAATTTTGAGTGTGACTCCAAATCCAGACCTCCATGGGTTGATAAATTTGATTTCCATTGATAATTTTGTGTGATTTTGTTGTCAGCACATTCAACTATGTAAAGAAAAAAGTATTTAATAAGATTATTTCATTCATTCAGATCTATGATGTGTTATTTTAGTGTTCCCTTTATTTTTTTGAGCAGTGTATATAAATAACAGATTTGCACTAACAGTTAAATTACTGATCGGCGTTGCAAAACACTTTCCTGTCCTTCACCCAGTCCTTCACGCGGTTGGCTGAGCAGGTCCTGTCGGCCAATAAGAAGGACCTGGACCTCCTGAGGGCATCGGTCACAGACGAGCTCAACCTCGCAATCTTGGAGGAAGAGGAGGGCATCACAGACGGGGCCGCTGCCTCACAGAAGGGCTGCTGGTGTTAAAGGCCTGGTCAAAAGTAGTACACTATGTAGGGAATAGGGTGAGAAAAGTAGGGCACTATATAGGGAATAGGGTGCCACTTCTTCTTATGTAAAGACTGGGTCTTGTCTTGATTCACACCCTATTCCTCATGCGAGCTCTGGTTGAAATTAGTGCACTTTGTTGGGAATAGGGTGACAAAAGTGGTGCACTATGTAGGAAATAGGGTGGGGGGGTGACACTTCTCGTAGCTGATTGCCTTTCTACCATTGTAGGTGGTGTAATGGCGTTTGATAGGTTTTTACCAGTGATGTATGTAAACCCTGGATTGCTGATGCTATGTATTGGCCAATGAGATGCTTTGAAGTCACCCGTCGGCCATATTGGCACTCCTCAGAAAAGCAGTCCTCTAGGAATGAATGGAATTCTACAGTATTTCATTTAAATGTTTCAAGGACAAAATTACATGTATTCAAGTATTTTTTTGTTATAGTGGGGACAGTAAACTCAGTACTTTCTAAAAATGTTTTTTTAATATATTTTTTTTGGTACATTTAGCTAAATATATAATTTAAAATTATGCTTTCAGTTGTCTGTAATAATAGAATAAACGTGGCAAAAACAAATCTAGACATTTATAAATGCATTTCAATATCTTCAGGAGTATTTTTTTTACACTGGTGGGGGAGTACCAAGATGGAGACGCGGTGGCTTCAAAACAGCGCCCCCCTATGAGTCATCTAGTGTATACATAAATCATAGTTTTTGTTCATGGTATTTTTCATTGTAATTCATAGGTTTCGGCACCAGAGGGTGCTACTGATACATGCTGCGTTGCTATACGAAGCAGATACTCTGCAGAGCTCTTGATGAAGGGGTCACGCACGACACATTGCACTGTTCTACTGTAGTGAGTCTCAAATCACACCTTATTCCCTTTATAGTACACTGCTTGGCTCTGCACAGACCTACTGCACTATAGGGGATAGGGTGTCGTTTGTTGTGCAGGCAATGTTCCGTTTAGTTTTTAGCTTTGCAATTGTGTTTCTCAAGACAACTTTAAATGGAAATGTACATTAGGTTAATGTTAGTTTAAACCTATGAGCATTACAGGCCTGTAAAAAGTTAATTTTGATGGTCTAGAAATGTTTCATCTGTGATTCTATCTATGATGACGTATTTAGTTTACTTCAGTTTTACACCGTATTATCCACTAGATGGCTGCTGTTTCCGGAGTAGCCCATTTAAATAGAAACTTAGAAACCTATTATCCAGACTAGCAAAGGACCAGCAAGAGATTTGCATGTGTCCAACTTCCATCCTCATCTTCTTCTGTCTTGCAACTTCAATGAAGTTAATTCTTTAACTGATCATGATATCCCTATAACCCTATTTTAGCTTTTGACCAGAGTGGCCTGATGTTGATCATAGGACTAACCTCTACTGTCTGCAACCAGTTCTGACAATGGATGTTACTACTGCTACTGTCAAAAAATACTGTTTGTGTGCAAGTGGTAATATGGTATGTCGTGTTGAATGAAATACAGGACTATGATGTCTAGATAAGGGTGAAAAACAGGAATATGATCTCTAGATACAGGTGAAATACAGGACTATGATCTCTAGATACAGGTGAAATACAGGACTATGATCTCTAGATAAGGGTGAAATACAGGACTATGATCTCTAGATAAGGGTGAAAAACAGGACTATGATCTCTATATAAAGGTGAAAAACAGGACTATGATCTCTAGATAAGGGTGAAATACAGGACTATGATCTCTAGATACAGGTGAGATACAGGACTATGATCTCTAGATAAGGGTGAAATACAGGACTATGATCTCTAGATAAGGGTGAAATACAGGACTATGATCTCTAGATACAGGTGAAATACAGGACTATGATTTCTAAGGGTGAAATACAGGACTATGAGCTCTAGATACAGGTGAAATACAGGACTATGATCTCTAGATAAGGGTGAAAAACAAGACTATGATCTCTAGATAAGGGTGAAATACAGGACTATGATCTCTAGATAAGGGTGAAATACAGGACTATGATCTCTAGATACAGGTGAAATACAGGACTATGATCTCTAGATAAGGGTGAAATACAGGACTATGATCTCTAGATAAGGGTGAAAAACAGGACTATGATCTCTATATAAAGGTGAAAAACAGGACTATGATCTCTAGATAAGGGTGAAATACAGGACTATGATCTCTAGATACAGGTGAGATACAGGACTATGATCTCTAGATAAGGGTGAAATACAGGACTATGATCTCTAGATAAGGGTGAAATACAGGACTATAATCTCTAGATACAGGTGAAATACAGGACTATGATTTCTAAGGGTGAAATACAGGACTATGAGCTCTAGATACAGGTGAAATACAGGACTATGATCTCTAGATAAGGGTGAAAAACAAGACTATGATCTCTAGATAAGGGTGAAATACAGGACTATGATCTCTAGATAAGGGTGAAATACAGGACTATGATCTCTAGATACAGGTGAAATACAGGACTATGATCTCTAGATACAGGTGAAATACAGGACTATGATCTCTAGATACAGGTGAAATACAGGACTATGATCTCTAGATACAGGTGAAATACAGGACTATGATTTCTAAGGGTGAAATACAGGACTATGAGCTCTAGATACAGGTGAAATACAGGACTATGATCTCTAGATAAGGGTGAAAAACAAGACTATGATCTCTAGATAAGGGTGAAATACAGGACTATGATCTCTAGATAAGGGTGAAATACAGGACTATGATCTCTAGATACAGGTGAAATACAGGACTATGATCTCTAGATACAGGTGAAATACAGGACTATGATCTCTAGATACAGGTGAAATACAGGACTATGATTTCTAAGGGTGAAATACAGGACTATGATCTCTAGATACAGGACTATGATCTCTAGATAAGGGTGAAATACAGGACTATGATCTCTAGATAAGGGTGAAATACAGGACTATGATCTCTAGATAAGGGTGAAATACAGTACTATGATCTCTAGATACGGATGAAATACAGGACTATGATCTCTAGATAAGGGTGAAATACAGGACTATGAGCTCTAGATACAGGTGAAATACAGGACTATGATCTCTAGATACAGGTGAAATACAGGACTATGATTTCTAAGGGTGAAATACAGGACTATGAGCTCTAGATACAGGTGAAATACAGGACTATGATCTCTAGATAAGGGTGAAAAACAAGACTATGATCTCTAGATAAGGGTGAAATACAGGACTATGATCTCTAGATAAGGGTGAAATACAGGACTATGATCTCTAGATACAGGTGAAATACAGGACTATGATCTCTAGATAAGGGTGAAATACAGGACTATGATCTCTAGATACAGGTGAAATACAGGACTATGATCTCTAGATAAGGGTGAAAAACAGGACTATGATCTCTAGATACAGGACTATGATCTCTAGATAAGGGTGAAATACAGGACTATGATCTCTAGATAATGGTGAAATACAGGACTATGATCTCTAGATACAGGTGAAATACAGGACTATGATCTCTAGATACAGGTGAAATACAGGACTATGATCTCTAGATACAGGTGAAATACAGGACTATGATCTCTAGATACAGGTGAAATACAGGACTATGATCTCTAGATAAGGGTGAAAAACAGGACTATGATCTCTAGATACAGGACTATGATCTCTAGATAAGGGTGAAATACAGGACTATGATCTCTAGATAAGGGTGAAATACAGGACTATGATCTCTAGATACAGGTGAAATGCAGGACTATGATTTCTAAGGGTGAAATACAGGACTATGATCTCTAGATACAGGTGAAATACAGGACTATGATCTCTAGATAAGGGTGAAATACATGACTATGATCTCTAGATAAGTGTGAAATACAGGACTATGATCTCTAGATACAGGTGAAATACAGGACTATGAGCTCTAGATACAGGTGAAATACAGGACTATGATTTCTAGATAAGGGTGAAATACAGGACTATGATCTCTAGATACAGGTGAAATACAGGACTATGATTTCTAAGGGTTAAATACATGACTATGAGCTCTAGATACAGGTGAAATACAGGACTATGATCTCTAGATAAGGGTGAAAAACAAGACTATGATCTCTAGATAAGGGTGAAATACAGGACTATGATCTCTAGATAAGGGTGAAATACAGGACTATGATCTCTAGATACAGGTGAAATACAGGACTATGATTTCTAAGGGTGAAATACAGGACTATGATCTCTAGATACAGGACTATGATCTCTAGATAAGGGTGAAATACAGGACTATGATCTCTAGATACAGGTGAAATCCAGGACTATGATCTCTAGATACAGGTGAAATACAGGACTATGATCTCTAGATACAGGTGAAATACAGGACTATGATCTCTAGATAAGGGTGAAAAACAGGACTATGATCTCTAGA
The DNA here is from genome assembly GCA_030435695.1 of Brachymystax lenok tsinlingensis. NCBI lineage: Eukaryota > Metazoa > Chordata > Actinopteri > Salmoniformes > Salmonidae > Brachymystax > Brachymystax lenok. The sequence goes on from CM059796.1 coordinate 33,246,315, forward strand.
TACAGGACTATGATCTCTAGATAAGGGTGAAATACAGGACTATGATCTCTAGATAAGGGTGAAATACAGGACTATGATCTCTAGATACAGGTGAAATCCAGGACTATGATCTCTAGATACAGGTGAAATACAGGACTATGATCTCTAGATAAGGGTGAAATACAGGACTATGATCTCTAGATAAGGGTGAAATACAGGACTATGATCTCTAGATAAGGGTGAAATACAGGACTATGATCTCTAGATACAGGTGAAATACAGGACTATGATCTCTAGATACAGGACTATGATCTCTAGATAAGGGTGAAATACAGGACTATGATCTCTAGATAAGGGTGAAATACAGGACTATGATCTCTAGATAAGGGTGAAATACAGTACTATGATCTCTAGATACGGATGAAATACAGGACTATGATCTCTAGATAAGGGTGAAATACAGGACTATGATCTCTAGATACAGGTGAAATACAGGACTATGATCTCTAGATACAGGTGAAATACAGGACTATGATTTCTAAGGGTGAAATACAGGACTATGAGCTCTAGATACAGGTGAAATACAGGACTATGATCTCTAGATAAGGGTGAAAAACAAGACTATGATCTCTAGATAAGGGTGAAATACAGGACTATGATCTCTAGATAAGGGTGAAATACAGGACTATGATCTCTAGATACAGGTGAAATACAGGACTATGATCTCTAGATAAGGGTGAAATACAGGACTATGATCTCTAGATACAGGTGAAATACAGGACTATGATCTCTAGATAAGGGTGAAATACAGGACTATGATCTCTAGATACAGGACTATGATCTCTAGATAAGGGTGAAATACAGGACTATGATCTCTAGATAATGGTGAAATACAGGACTATGATCTCTAGATACAGGTGAAATACAGGACTATGATCTCTAGATACAGGTGAAATACAGGACTATGATCTCTAGATACAGGTGAAATACAGGACTATGATCTCTAGATACAGGTGAAATACAGGACTATGATCTCTAGATAAGGGTGAAAAACAGGACTATGATCTCTAGATACAGGACTATGATCTCTAGATAAGGGTGAAATACAGGACTATGATCTCTAGATAAGGGTGAAATACAGGACTATGATCTCTAGATACAGGTGAAATGCAGGACTATGATTTCTAAGGGTGAAATACAGGACTATGATCTCTAGATACAGGTGAAATACAGGACTATGATCTCTAGATAAGGGTGAAATACATGACTATGATCTCTAGATAAGTGTGAAATACAGGACTATGATCTCTAGATACAGGTGAAATACAGGACTATGATTTCTAGATAAGGGTGAAATACAGGACTATGATCTCTAGATACAGGTGAAATACAGGACTATGATTTCTAAGGGTTAAATACATGACTATGATCTCTAGATACAGGTGAAATACAGGACTATGATCTCTAGATAAGGGTGAAAAACAAGACTATGATCTCTAGATAAGGGTGAAATACAGGACTATGATCTCTAGATAAGGGTGAAATACAGGACTATGATCTCTAGATACAGGTGAAATACAGGACTATGATTTCTAAGGGTGAAATACAGGACTATGATCTCTAGATACAGGACTATGATCTCTAGATAAGGGTGAAATACAGGACTATGATCTCTAGATAAGGGTGAAATACAGGACTATGATCTCTAGATACAGGTGAAATACAGGACTATGATCTCTAGATAAGGGTGAAATACAGGACTATGATCTCTAGATACAGGTGAAATACAGGACTATGATCTCTAGATAAGGGTGAAATACAGGACTATGATCTCTAGATAAGGGTGAAATACAGGACTATGATCTCTAGATACAGGTGAAATACAGGACTATGATCTCTAGATACAGGTGAAATACAGGACTATGATCTCTAGATAAGGTGAAATACAGGACTATGATCTCTAGATACAGGTGAAATACAGGACTATGATCTCTAGATAAGGGTGAAAAACAGGACTATGATCTCTAGATACAGGACTATGATCTCTAGATAAGGGTGAAATACAGGACTATGATCTCTAGATACAGGTGAAATACAGGACTATGATCTCTAGATACAGGTGAAATACAGGACTATGATCTCTAGATAAGGGTGAAAAACAAGACTATGATCTCTAGATAAGGGTGACATACAGGACTATGATCTCTAGATACAGGACTATGATCTCTAGATAAGGGTGAAATACAGGACTATGATCTCTAGATACAGGTGAAATACAGGACTATGATTTCTAAGGGTGAAATACAGGACTATGATCTCTAGATACAGGACTATGATCTCTAGATAAGGGTGAAATACAGGACTATGATCTCTAGATAAGGGTGAAATACAGGACTATGATCTCTAGATACAGGTGAAATCCAGGACTATGATCTCTAGATACAGGTGAAATACAGGACTATGATCTCTAGATACAGGTGAAATACAGGACTATGATCTCTAGATACAGGTGAAATACAGGACTATGATTTCTAAGGGTGAAATACAGGACTATGATTTCTAAGGGTGAAATACAGGACTATGAGCTCTAGATACAGGTGAAATACAGGACTATGATCTCTAGATAAGGGTGAAAAACAAGACTATGATCTCTAGATAAGGGTGAAATACAGGACTATGATCTCTAGATAAAGGGTGAAATACAGGACTATGATCTCTAGATACAGGTGAAATACAGGACTATGATCTCTAGATACAGGTGAAATACAGGACTATGATCTCTAGATACAGGTGAAATACAGGACTATGATTTCTAAGGGTGAAATACAGGACTATGATCTCTAGATACAGGACTATGATCTCTAGATAAGGGTGAAATACAGGACTATGATCTCTAGATAAGGGTGAAATACAGGACTATGATCTCTAGATAAGGGTGAAATACAGTACTATGATCTCTAGATACAGGTGAAATACAGGACTATGATCTCTAGATAAGGGTGAAATACAGGACTATGAGCTCTAGATACAGGTGAAATACAGGACTATGATCTCTAGATACAGGTGAAATACAGGACTATGATCTCTAGATAAGGGTGAAATACAGGACTATGAGCTCTAGATACAGGTGAAATACAGGACTATGATCTCTAGATAAGGGTGAAAAACAAGACTATGATCTCTAGATAAGGGTGAAATACAGGACTATGATCTCTAGATAAGGGTGAAATACAGGACTATGATCTCTAGATACAGGTGAAATACAGGACTATGATCTCTAGATAAGGGTGAAATACAGGACTATGATCTCTAGATACAGGTGAAATACAGGACTATGATCTCTAGATAAGGGTGAAAAACAGGACTATGATCTCTAGATACAGGACTATGATCTCTAGATAAGGGTGAAATACAGGACTATGATCTCTAGATAATGGTGAAATACAGGACTATGATCTCTAGATACAGGTGAAATACAGGACTATGATCTCTAGATACAGGTGAAATACAGGACTATGATCTCTAGATACAGGTGAAATACAGGACTATGATCTCTAGATACAGGTGAGATACAGGACTATGATCTCTAGATAAGGGTGAAATACAGGACTATGATCTCTAGATAAGGGTGAAATACAGGACTATGATCTCTAGATAAGGGTGAAATACAGGACTATGATCTCTAGATACAGGTGAAATACAGGACTATGATCTCTAGATACAGGTGAAATACAGGACTATGATCTCTAGATACAGGTGAAATACAGGACTATGATCTCTAGATAAGGTGAAATACAGGACTATGATCTCTAGATACAGGTGAAATACAGGACTATGATCTCTAGATACAGGTGAAATACAGGACTATGATCTCTAGATAAGGGTGAAATACAGGACTATGATCTCTAGATAAGGGTGAAATACAGGACTATGATCTCTAGATAAGGGTGAAATACAGGACTATGATCTCTAGATACAGGTGAAATACAGGACTATGATCTCTAGATAAGGGTGAAATACAGGACTATGATCTCTAGATACAGGTGAAATACAGGACTATGATCTCTAGATAAGGGTGAAATACAGGACTATGATCTCTAGATACAGGTGAAATACAGGACTATGATCTCTAGATAAGGGTGAAATACAGGACTATGATCTCTAGATAATGGTGAAATACAGGACTATGATCTCTAGATACAGGTGAAATACAGGACTATGATCTCTAGATACAGGTGAAATACAGGACTATGATCTCTAGATACAGGTGAAATACAGGACTATGATCTCTAGATACAGGTGAAATACAGGACTATGATCTCTAGATAAGGGTGAAAAACAGGACTATGATCTCTAGATACAGGACTATGATCTCTAGATAAGGGTGAAATACAGGACTATGATCTCTAGATAAGGGTGAAATACAGGACTATGATCTCTAGATACAGGTGAAATGCAGGACTATGATCTCTAGATACAGGTGAAATACAGGACTATGATCTCTAGATACAGGTGAAATACAGGACTATGATCTCTAGATAAGGGTGAAATACAGGACTATGATCTCTAGATAAGGTGAAATACAGGACTATGATCTCTAGATACAGGTGAAATACAGGACTATGATCTCTAGATAAAGGGTGAAATACAGGACTATGATCTCTAGATACAGGTGAAATACAGGACTATGATCTCTAGATACAGGTGAAATACAGGACTATGATCTCTAGATAGGGTGAAATACAGGACTATGATCTCTAGATACAGGTGAAATACAGGACTATGATCTCTAGATAAGGGTGAAATACAGGACTATGATCTCTAGATAAGGGTGAAATACAGGACTATGATCTCTAGATAAGGGTGAAATACAGGACTATGATCTCTAGATACAGGTGAAATACAGGACTATGATCTCTAGATACAGGTGAAATACAGGACTATGATCTCTAGATAAGGGTGAAATACAGGACTATGATCTCTAGATAAGGGTGAAATACAGGACTATGATCTCTAGATAAGGGTGAAATACAGGACTATGATCTCTAGATAAGGGTGAAATACAGGACTATGATCTCTAGATAAGGGTGAAATACAGGACTATGATCTCTAGATACAGGTGAAATACAGGACTATGATCTCTAGATAAGGGTGAAATACAGGACTATGATCTCTAGATACAGGTGAAATACAGGACTATGATCTCTAGATAAGGGTGAAATACAGGACTATGATCTCTAGATACAGGTGAAATACAGGACTATGATCTCTAGATAAGGGTGAAATACAGGACTATGATCTCTAGATAAGGGTGAAATACAGGACTATGATCTCTAGATAAGGGTGAAATACAGGACTATGATCTCTAGATAAGGGTGAAATACAGGACTATGATCTCTAGATACAGGTGAAATACAGGACTATGATCTCTAGATAAGGTGAAATACAGGACTATGATCTCTAGATAAGGGTGAAATACAGGACTATGATCTCTAGATACAGGTGAAATACAGGACTATGATCTCTAGATAAGGGTGAAATACAGGACTATGATCTCTAGATACAGGTGAAATACAGGACTATGATCTCTAGATACAGGTGAAATACAGGACTATGATCTCTAGATAAGGGTGAAATACAGGACTATGATCTCTAGATACAGGTGAAATACAGGACTATGATCTCTAGATAAGGTGAAATACAGGACTATGATCTCTAGATAAGGGTGAAATACAGGACTATGATCTCTAGATAAGGGTGAAATACAGGACTATGATCTCTAGATAAGGGTGAAATACAGGACTATGATCTCTAGATAAGGGTGAAATACAGGACTATGATCTCTAGATACAGGGTGAAATACAGGACTATGATCTCTAGATAAGGGTGAAATACAGGACTATGATCTCTAGATACAGGTGAAATACAGGACTATGATCTCTAGATAAGGGTGAAATACAGGACTATGATCTCTAGATAAGATACAGGACTATGATCTCTAGATAAGGGTGAAATACAGGACTATGATCTCTAGATAAGGGTGAAATACAGGACTATGATCTCTAGATACAGGTGAAATACAGGACTATGATCTCTAGATACAGGACTATGATCTCTAGATAAGGTGAAATACAGGACTATGATCTCTAGATAAGGGTGAAATACAGGACTATGATCTCTAGATACAGGTGAAATACAGGACTATGATCTAAGAGGTGAAATACAGGACTATGATCTCTAGATACAGGTGAAATACAGGACTATGATCTCTAGATACAGGTGAAATACAGGACTATGATCTCTAGATAATGGTGAAATACAGGACTATGATCTCTAGGACTATGATCTCTAGATAAGGGTGAAATACAGGACTATGATCTCTAGATACAGGTGAAATACAGGACTATGATCTCTAGATACAGGTGAAATACAGGACTATGATCTCTAGATAAGGGTGAAATACAGGACTATGATCTCTAGATACAGGTGAAATACAGGACTATGATCTCTAGATACAGGGTGAAATACAGGACTATGATCTCTAGATAAGGGTGAAATACAGGACTATGATCTCTAGATACAGGTGAAATACAGGACTATGATCTCTAGATACAGGTGAAATACAGGACTATGATCTAGATACAGGACTATGAAATACAGGACTATGATCTCTAGATAAGGGTGAAATACAGGACTATGATCTCTAGATACTATGATCTCTAGATACAGGTGAAATACAGGACTATGAGCTCTAGATAAGGGTGAAATACAGGACTATGATCTCTAGATACAGGTGAAATACAGGACTATGATCTCTAGATAAGGGTGAAATACAGGACTATGATCTCTAATACAGGACTATGATCTCTAGATAAGGGTGAAATACAGGACTATGATCTCTAGATACAGGGTGAAATACAGGACTATGATCTCTAGATAAGGGTGAAATACAGGACTATGATCTCTAGATACAGGTGAAATACAGGACTATGATCTCTAGATAAGGGTGAAATACAGGACTATGATCTCTAGATACAGGTGAAATACAGGACTATGATCTCTAGATAAGGGTGAAATACAGGACTATGATCTCTAGATACAGGTGAAATACAGGACTATGATCTCTAAGGGTGAAATACAGGACTATGATCTCTAGATACAGGTGAAATACAGGACTATGATCTCTAGATACAGGTGAAATACAGGACTATGATCTCTAGATAAGGGTGAAATACAGACTATGATCTCTAGATAAGGGTGAAATACAGGACTATGATCTCTAGATAAGGGTGAAATACAGGACTATGATCTCTAGATACAGGTGAAATACAGACTATGATCTCTAGATACAGGTGAAATACAGGACTATGATCTCTAGATAAGGGTGAAATACAGGACTATGATCTCTAGATAGGGTGAAATACAGGACTATGATCTCTAGATAATTGAAATACAGGACTATGATCTCTAGATAAGGGTGAAATACAGGACTATGATCTCTAGATACAGGTGAAATACAGGACTATGATCTCTAGATACAGGTGAAATACAGGACTATGATCTCTAGATACAGGTGAAATACAGGACTATGATCTCTAGATAAGGGTGAAATACAGGACTATGATCTCTAGATACAGGTGAAATACAGGACTATGATCTCTAGATAAGGGTGAAATACAGGACTATGATCTCTAGATAAGGGTGAAATACAGGACTATGATCTCTAAGGGTGAAATACAGGACTATGATCTCTAGATAAGGGTGAAATACAGGACTATGATCTCTAGATAAGGGTGAAATACAGGACTATGATCTCTAGATACAGGTGAAATACAGGACTATGATCTCTAGATACAGGTGAAATACAGGACTATGATCTCTAGATAAGGGTGAAATACAGGACTATGATCTCTAGATACAGATACAGGACTATGATCTCTAGATAATACAGGACTATGATCTCTAGATAATGGTGAAATACAGGACTATGATCTCTAGATAAGGGTGAAATACAGGACTATGATCTCTAGATACAGGTGAAATACAGGACTATGATCTCTAGATAAGGGTGAAATACAGGACTATGATCTCTAGATACAGGTGAAATACAGGACTATGATCTCTAGATACAGGTGAAATACAGGACTATGATCTCTAGATAAGGGTGAAATACAGGACTATGATCTCTAGATAAGGGTGAAATACAGGACTATGATCTCTAGATAAGGGTGAAATACAGGACTATGATCTCTAGATAAGGGTGAAATACAGGACTATGATCTCTAGATACAGGTGAAATACAGGACTATGATCTCTAGATACAGGTGAAATACAGGACTATGATCTCTAGATAAAGGGTGAAATACAGGACTATGATCTCTAGATACAGGTGAAATACAGGACTATGATCTCTAGATAAGGGTGAAATACAGGACTATGATCTCTAGATAAGGTGTGAAATACAGGACTATGATCTCTAGATACAGGTGAAATACAGGACTATGATCTCTAGATACAGGTGAAATACAGGACTATGATCTCTAGATAAGGGTGAAATACAGGACTATGATCTCTAGATACAGGTGAAATACAGGACTATGATTTCTAAGGGTGAAATACAGGACTATGAGCTCTAGATACAGGTGAAATACAGGACTATGATCTCTAGATAAGGGTGAAAAACAAGACTATGATCTCTAGATAAGGGTGAAATACAGGACTATGATCTCTAGATAAGGGTGAAATACAGGACTATGATCTCTAGATACAGGTGAAATACAGGACTATGATTTCTAAGGGTGAAATACAGGACTATGATCTCTAGATACAGGACTATGATCTCTAGATAAGGGTGAAATACAGGACTATGATCTCTAGATAAGGGTGAAATACAGGACTATGATCTCTAGATACAGGTGAAATACAGGACTATGATCTCTAGATACAGGTGAAATACAGGACTATGATCTCTAGATAAGGGTGAAAAACAGGACTATGATCTCTAGATACAGGACTATGATCTCTAGATAAGGGTGAAATACAGGACTATGATCTCTAGATAAGGGTGAAATACAGGACTATGATCTCTAGATACAGGTGAAATACAGGACTATGATCTCTAGATACAGGTGAAATACAGGACTATGATCTCTAGATAAGGGTGAAATACAGGACTATGATCTCTAGATACAGGTGAAATACAGGACTATGATCTCTAGATAAGGGTGAAATACAGGACTATGATCTCTAGATACAGGACTATGATCTCTAGAAAAGGGTGAAATACAGGACTATGATCTCTAGATACAGGTGAAATACAGGACTATGAGCTCTAGATACAGGTGAAATACAGGACTATGATCTCTAGATACAGGTGAAATGCAGGACTATGATTTCTAAGGGTGAAATACAGGACTATGATCTCTAGATACAGGTGAAATACAGGACTATGATCTCTAGATAAGGGTGAAATACATGACTATGATCTCTAGATAAGTGTGAAATACAGGACTATGATCTCTAGATACAGGTGAAATACAGGACTATGAGCTCTAGATACAGGTGAAATACAGGACTATGATTTCTAGATAAGGGTGAAATACAGGACTATGATCTCTAGATACAGGTGAAATACAGGACTATGATTTCTAAGGGTTAAATACATGACTATGAGCTCTAGATACAGGTGAAATACAGGACTATGATCTCTAGATAAGGGTGAAAAACAAGACTATGATCTCTAGATAAGGGTGAAATACAGGACTATGATCTCTAGATAAGGGTGAAATACAGGACTATGATCTCTAGATACAGGTGAAATACAGGACTATGATTTCTAAGGGTGAAATACAGGACTATGATCTCTAGATACAGGACTATGATCTCTAGATAAGGGTGAAATACAGGACTATGATCTCTAGATAAGGGTGAAATACAGGACTATGATCTCTAGATACAGGTGAAATACAGGACTATGATCTCTAGATACAGGTGAAATACAGGACTATGATCTCTAGATAAGGGTGAAAAACAGGACTATGATCTCTAGATACAGGACTATGATCTCTAGATAAGGGTGAAATACAGGACTATGATCTCTAGATAAGGGTGAAATACAGGACTATGATCTCTAGATACAGGTGAAATCCAGGACTATGATCTCTAGATACAGGTGAAATACAGGACTATGATCTCTAGATAAGGGTGAAATACAGGACTATGATCTCTAGATACAGGTGAAATACAGGACTATGATCTCTAGATAAGGGTGAAAAACAGGACTATGATCTCTAGATACAGGACTATGATCTCTAGAAAAGGGTGAAATACAGGACTATGATCTCTAGATACAGGTGAAATACAGGACTATGAGCTCTAGATACAGGTGAAATACAGGACTATGAGCTCTAGATAAGGGTGAAAAACAAGACTATGATCTCTAGATAAGGGTGACATACAGGACTATGATCTCTAGATACAGGACTATGATCTCTAGATAAGGGTGAAATACAGGACTATGATCTCTAGATACAGGTGAAATACAGGACTATGATTTCTAAGGGTGAAATACAGGACTATGATCTCTAGATACAGGACTATGATCTCTAGATAAGGGTGAAATACAGGACTATGATCTCTAGATAAGGGTGAAATACAGGACTATGATCTCTAGATACAGGTGAAATCCAGGACTATGATCTCTAGATACAGGTGAAATACAGGACTATGATCTCTAGATACAGGTGAAATACAGGACTATGATCTCTAGATACAGGTGAAATACAGGACTATGATTTCTAAGGGTGAAATACAGGACTATGATTTCTAAGGGTGAAATACAGGACTATGAGCTCTAGATACAGGTGAAATACAGGACTATGATCTCTAGATAAGGGTGAAAAACAAGACTATGATCTCTAGATAAGGGTGAAATACAGGACTATGATCTCTAGATAAGGGTGAAATACAGGACTATGATCTCTAGATACAGGTGAAATACAGGACTATGATCTCTAGATACAGGTGAAATACAGGACTATGATCTCTAGATACAGGTGAAATACAGGACTATGATTTCTAAGGGTGAAATACAGGACTATGATCTCTAGATACAGGACTATGATCTCTAGATAAGGGTGAAATACAGGACTATGATCTCTAGATAAGGGTGAAATACAGGACTATGATCTCTAGATAAGGGTGAAATACAGTACTATGATCTCTAGATACAGGTGAAATACAGGACTATGATCTCTAGATACAGGTGAAATACAGGACTATGATCTCTAGATACAGGTGAAATACAGGACTATGATCTCTAGATACAGGTGAAATACAGGACTATGATTTCTAAGGGTGAAATACAGGACTATGAGCTCTAGATACAGGTGAAATACAGGACTATGATCTCTAGATAAGGGTGAAAAACAAGACTATGATCTCTAGATAAGGGTGAAATACAGGACTATGATCTCTAGATAAGGGTGAAATACAGGACTATGATCTCTAGATACAGGTGAAATACAGGACTATGATCTCTAGATAAGGGTGAAATACAGGACTATGATCTCTAGATACAGGTGAAATACAGGACTATGATCTCTAGATAAGGGTGAAAAACAGGACTATGATCTCTAGATACAGGACTATGATCTCTAGATAAGGGTGAAATACAGGACTATGATCTCTAGATAATGGTGAAATACAGGACTATGATCTCTAGATACAGGTGAAATACAGGACTATGATCTCTAGATACAGGTGAAATACAGGACTATGATCTCTAGATACAGGTGAAATACAGGACTATGATCTCTAGATACAGGTGAAATACAGGACTATGATCTCTAGATAAGGGTGAAATACAGGACTATGATCTCTAGATACAGGACTATGATCTCTAGATAAGGGTGAAATACAGGACTATGATCTCTAGATAAGGGTGAAATACAGGACTATGATCTCTAGATACAGGTGAAATGCAGGACTATGATTTCTAGATAAGGGTGAAATACAGGACTATGATCTCTAGATACAGGTGAAATACAGGACTATGATCTCTAGATAAGGGTGAAATACATGACTATGATCTCTAGATAAGTGTGAAATACAGGACTATGATCTCTAGATACAGGTGAAATACAGGACTATGAGCTCTAGATACAGGTGAAATACAGGACTATGATTTCTAGATAAGGGTGAAATACAGGACTATGATCTCTAGATACAGGTGAAATACAGGACTATGATTTCTAAGGGTTAAATACATGACTATGAGCTCTAGATACAGGTGAAATACAGGACTATGATCTCTAGATAAGGGTGAAATACAAGACTATGATCTCTAGATACAGGTGAAATACAGGACTATGATCTCTAGATAAGGGTGAAATACAGGACTATGATCTCTAGATACAGGTGAAATACAGGACTATGATTTCTAGATAAGGGTGAAATACAGGACTATGATCTCTAGATACAGGACTATGATCTCTAGATAAGGGTGAAATACAGGACTATGATCTCTAGATAAGGGTGAAATACAGGACTATGATCTCTAGATACAGGTGAAATACAGGACTATGATCTCTAGATACAGGTGAAATACAGGACTATGATCTCTAGATACAGGTGAAATACAGGACTATGATCTCTAGATAAGGGTGAAAAACAGGACTATGATCTCTAGATACAGGACTATGATCTCTAGATAAGGGTGAAATACAGGACTATGATCTCTAGATAAGGGTGAAATACAGGACTATGATCTCTAGATACAGGTGAAATCCAGGACTATGATCTCTAGATACAGGTGAAATACAGGACTATGATCTCTAGATAAGGGTGAAATACAGGACTATGATCTCTAGATAAGGGTGAAATACAGGACTATGATCTCTAGATAAGGGTGAAATACAGGACTATGATCTCTAGATAAGGGTGAAATACAGGACTATGATCTCTAGATAAGGGTGAAATACAGGACTATGATCTCTAGATACAGGTGAAATACAGGACTATGATTTCTAGATAAGGGTGAAATACAGGACTATGATCTCTAGATACAGGTGAAATACAGGACTATGAGCTCTAGATACAGGTGAAATACAGGACTATGATCTCTAGATAAGGGTGAAATACAAGACTATGATCTCTAGATAAGGGTGAAAAACAGGACTATGATCTCTAGATACAGGACTATGATCTCTAGATAAGGGTGAAATACAGGACTATGATCTCTAGATACAGGTGAAATACAGGACTATGATTTCTAAGGGTGAAATACAGGACTATGATCTCTAGATACAGGACTATGATCTCTAGATAAGGGTGAAATACAGGACTATGATCTCTAGATAAGGGTGAAATACAGGACTATGATCTCTAGATACAGGTGAAATACAGGACTATGATCTCTAGATACAGGTGAAATACAGGACTATGATCTCTAGATACAGGTGAAATACAGGACTATGATCTCTAGATACAGGTGAAATACAGGACTATGATCTCTAGATACAGGTGAAATACAGGACTATGATTTCTAAGGGTGAAATACAGGACTATGAGCTCTAGATACAGGTGAAATACAGGACTATGATCTCTAGATAAGGGTGAAATACAAGACTATGATCTCTAGATAAGGGTGAAATACAGGACTATGATCTCTAGATAAGGGTGAAATACAGGACTATGATCTCTAGATACAGGTGAAATACAGGACTATGATCTCTAGATACAGGTGAAATACAGGACTATGATCTCTAGATACAGGTGAAATACAGGACTATGATCTCTAGATAAGGGTGAAATACAGGACTATGATCTCTAGATACAGGACTATGATCTCTAGATAAGGGTGAAATACAGGACTATGATCTCTAGATAAGGGTGAAATACAGGACTATGATCTCTAGATAAGGGTGAAATACAGTACTATGATCTCTAGATACGGATGAAATACAGGACTATGATCTCTAGATAAGGGTGAAATACAGGACTATGAGCTCTAGATACAGGTGAAATACAGGACTATGATCTCTAGATACAGGTGAAATACAGGACTATGATTTCTAAGGGTGAAATACAGGACTATGAGCTCTAGATACAGGTGAAATACAGGACTATGATCTCTAGATAAGGGTGAAAAACAAGACTATGATCTCTAGATAAGGGTGAAATACAGGACTATGATCTCTAGATAAGGGTGAAATACAGGACTATGATCTCTAGATACAGGTGAAATACAGGACTATGATCTCTAGATAAGGGTGAAATACAGGACTATGATCTCTAGATACAGGTGAAATACAGGACTATGATCTCTAGATAAGGGTGAAATACAGGACTATGATCTCTAGATACAGGACTATGATCTCTAGATAAGGGTGAAATACAGGACTATGATCTCTAGATAATGGTGAAATACAGGACTATGATCTCTAGATACAGGTGAAATACAGGACTATGATCTCTAGATACAGGTGAAATACAGGACTATGATCTCTAGATACAGGTGAAATACAGGACTATGATCTCTAGATACAGGTGAAATACAGGACTATGATCTCTAGATAAGGGTGAAATACAGGACTATGATCTCTAGATAATGGTGAAATACAGGACTATGATCTCTAGATAAGGGTGAAATACAGGACTATGATCTCTAGATAATGGTGAAATACAGGACTATGATCTCTAGATAAGGGATGAAATACAGGACTATGATCTCTAGATACAGGTGAAATACAGGACTATGATCTCTAGATACAGGTGAAATACAGGACTATGATCTCTAGATACAGGTGAAATACAGGACTATGATCTCTAGATAAGGGTGAAATACAGGACTATGATCTCTAGATACAGGTGAAATACAGGACTATGATCTCTAGATAAGGGTGAAATACAGGACTATGATCTCTAGATAAGGGTGAAATACAGGACTATGATCTCTAGATAAGGGTGAAATACAGGACTATGATCTCTAGATACAGGTGAAATACAGGACTATGATCTCTAGATAAGGGTGAAATACAGGACTATGATCTCTAGATACAGGTGAAATACAGGACTATGATCTCTAGATAAGGGTGAAAAACAGGACTATGATCTCTAGATACAGGACTATGATCTCTAGATAAGGGTGAAATACAGGACTATGATCTCTAGATAATGGTGAAATACAGGACTATGATCTCTAGATACAGGTGAAATACAGGACTATGATCTCTAGATACAGGTGAAATACAGGACTATGATCTCTAGATACAGGTGAAATACAGGACTATGATCTCTAGATACAGGTGAAATACAGGACTATGATCTCTAGATAAGGGTGAAATACAGGACTATGATCTCTAGATACAGGACTATGATCTCTAGATAAGGGTGAAATACAGGACTATGATCTCTAGATAAGGGTGAAATACAGGACTATGATCTCTAGATACAGGTGAAATGCAGGACTATGATTTCTAAGGGTGAAATACAGGACTATGATCTCTAGATACAGGTGAAATACAGGACTATGATCTCTAGATACAGGTGAAATACAGGACTATGATCTCTAGATAAGGGTGAAATACATGACTATGATCTTTAGATAAGTGTGAAATACAGGACTATGATCTCTAGATACAGGTGAAATACAGGACTATGATCTCTAGATACAGGTGAAATACAGGACTATGATCTCTAGATAAGGGTGAAATACAGGACTATGATCTCTAGATACAGGTGAAATACAGGACTATGATCTCTAGATAAGGGTGAAATACAGGACTATGATCTCTAGATACAGGTGAAATACAGGACTATGATCTCTAGATAAGGGTGAAATACAAGACTATGATCTCTAGATAAGGGTGAAATACAGGACTATGATCTCTAGATAAGGGTGAAATACAGGACTATGATCTCTAGATACAGGTGAAATACAGGACTATGATTTCTAAGGGTGAAATACAGGACTATGATCTCTAGATAAGGGTGAAATACAGGACTATGATCTCTAGATAAGGGTGAAATACAGGACTATGATCTCTAGATAAGGGTGAAATACAGGACTATGATCTCTAGATACAGGTGAAATACAGGACTATGATCTCTAGATACAGGTGAAATACAGGACTATGATCTCTAGATACAGGTGAAATACAGGACTATGATCTCTAGATAAGGGTGAAATACAGGACTATGATCTCTAGATAAGGGTGAAATACAGGACTATGATCTCTAGATAAGGGTGAAATACAGGACTATGATCTCTAGATAAGGGTGAAATACAGGACTATGATCTCTAGATACAGGTGAAATCCAGGACTATGATCTCTAGATACAGGTGAAATACAGGACTATGATCTCTAGATAAGGGTGAAATACAGGACTATGATCTCTAGATAAGGGTGAAATACAGGACTATGATCTCTAGATAAGGGTGAAAAACAGGACTATGATCTCTAGATACAGGACTATGATCTCTAGATAAGGGTGAAATACAGGACTATGATCTCTAGATACAGGTGAAATACAGGACTATGATTTCTAAGGGTGAAATACAGGACTATGATCTCTAGATACAGGTGAAATACAGGACTATGAGCTCTAGATACAGGTGAAATACAGGACTATGATCTCTAGATGAGGGTGAAATACAGGACTATGATCTCTAGATAAGGGTGAAATACAGGACTATGATCTCTAGATAAGGGTGAAATACAGGACTATGATCTCTAGATAAGGGTGAAATACAGGACTATGATCTCTAGATACAGGTGAAATACAGGACTATGATCTCTAGATAAGGGTGAAATACAGGACTATGATCTCTAGATAAGATACAGGACTATGATCTCTAGATAAGGGTGAAATACAGGACTATGATCTCTAGATAAGGGTGAAATACAGGACTATGATCTCTAGATACAGGTGAAATACAGGACTATGATCTCTAGATACAGGTGAAATACAGGACTATGATCTCTAGATACAGGTGAAATACAGGACTATGATCTCTAGATACAGGTGAAATACAGGACTATGATCTCTAGATACAGGTGAAATACAGGACTATGATTTCTAAGGGTGAAATACAGGACTATGATCTCTAGATACAGGTGAAATACAGGACTATGATCTCTAGATAAGGGTGAAATACAGGACTATGATCTCTAGATAAGGGTGAAATACAGGACTATGATCTCTAGATAAGGGTGAAATACAGGACTATGATCTCTAGATACAGGTGAAATACAGGACTATGATCTCTAGATACAGGTGAAATACAGGACTATGATCTCTAGATACAGGTGAAATACAGGACTATGATTTCTAAGGGTGAAATACAGGACTATGATCTCTAGATACAGGACTATGATCTCTAGATAAGGGTGAAATACAGGACTATGATCTCTAGATAAGGGTGAAATACAGGACTATGATCTCTAGATAAGGGTGAAATACAGTACTATGATCTCTAGATACGGGTGAAATACAGGACTATGATCTCTAGATAAGGGTGAAATACAGGACTATGATCTCTAGATACAGGTGAAATACAGGACTATGATCTCTAGATACAGGTGAAATACAGGACTATGATCTCTAACGGTGAAATACAGGACTATGATCTCTAGATACAGGTGAAATACAGGACTATGATCTCTAGATAAGGGTGAAATACAAGACTATGATCTCTAGATAAGGGTGAAATACAGGACTATGATCTCTAGATAAGGGTGAAATACAGGACTATGATCTCTAGATACAGGTGAAATACAGGACTATGATCTCTAGATAAGGGTGAAATACAGGACTATGATCTCTAGATACAGGTGAAATACAGGACTATGATCTCTAGATAAGGGTGAAATACAGGACTATGATCTCTAGATACAGGACTATGATCTCTAGATAAGGGTGAAATACAGGACTATGATCTCTAGATAATGGTGAAATACAGGACTATGATCTCTAGATACAGGTGAAATACAGGACTATGATCTCTAGATACAGGTGAAATACAGGACTATGATCTCTAGATACAGGTGAAATACAGGACTATGATCTCTAGATACAGGTGAAATACAGGACTATGATCTCTAGATAAGGGTGAAATACAGGACTATGATCTCTAGATACAGGACTATGATCTCTAGATAAGGGTGAAATACAGGACTATGATCTCTAGATAAGGGTGAAATACAGGACTATGATCTCTAGATACAGGTGAAATACAGGACTATGATCTCTAGATAAGGGTGAAATACAGGACTATGATCTCTAGATACAGGTGAAATACAGGACTATGATCTCTAGATAAGGGTGAAATACAGGACTATGATCTCTAGATAAGGGTGAAATACAGGACTATGATCTTTAGATAAGGGTGAAATACAGGACTATGATCTCTAGATAAGGGTGAAATACAGGACTATGATCTCTATATACAGGTGAAATACAGGACTATGATCTCTAGATACAGGTGAAATACAGGACTATGATCTCTAGTTAAGGGTGAAATACAGGACTATGATCTCTAGATAAGGGTGAAATACAGGACTATGATCTCTAAGGGTGAAATACAGGACTATGATCTCTAGATAAGGGTGAAATACAGGACTATGATCTCTAGATAAGGGTGAAATACAGGACTATGATCTCTAGATACAGGTGAAATACAGGACTATCATCTCTAGATACAGGTGAAATACAGGACTATGATCTCTAGATAAGGGTGAAATACAGGACTATGATCTTTAGATAAGGGTGAAATACAGGACTATGATCTTTAGATAAGGGTGAAATACAGGACTATGATCTCTAGATAAGGGTGAAATACAGGACTGTGATCTCTATATACAGGTGAAATACAGGACTATGATCTCTAGATACAGGTGAAATACAGGACTATGATCTCTAGTTAAGGGTGAAATACAGGACTATGATCTCTAGATAAGGGTGAAATACAGGACTATGATCTCTAGATAAGGGTGAAATACAGGACTATGATCTCTAGTTAAGGGTGAAATACAGGACTATGATCTCTAGTTAAGGGTGAAATACAGGACTATGATCTCTAGATAAGGGTGAAATACAGGACTATGATCTCTAAGGGTGAAATACAGGACTATGATCTCTAGATAAGGGTGAAATACAGGACTATGATCTCTAGATAAGGGTGAAATACAGGACTATGATCTCTAGATACAGGTGAAATACAGGACTATGATCTCTAGATACAGGTGAAATACAGGACTATGATCTCTAGATAAGGGTGAAATACAGGACTATGATCTTTAGATAAGGGTGAAATACAGGACTATGATCTTTAGATAAGGGTGAAATACAGGACTATGATCTCTAGATAAGGGTGAAATACAGGACTATGATCTCTATATACAGGTGAAATACAGGACTATGATCTCTAGATACAGGTAAAATACAGGACTATGATCTCTAGTTAAGGGTGAAATACAGGACTATGATCTCTAGATAAGGGTGAAATACAGGACTATGATCTCTAGATAAGGGTGAAATACAGGACTATGATCTCTAAGGGTGAATTACAAGACTATGAATTCTAGATAAGGGTGAAATACAGGACTATGATCTCTAGATACAGGTGAAATACAGGACTATGATCTCTAGATACAGGTGAAATACAGGACTATGATCTCTAGTTAAGGGTGAAATACAGGACTATGATCTCTATATACAGGTGAAATACAGGACTATGATCTCTAGATACAGGTGAAATACAGGACTATGATCTCTAGTTAAGGGTGAAATACAGGACTATGATCTCTAGATAAGGGTGAAATACCTGACTATGATCTCTAGATAAGGGTGAAATACAGGACTATGATCTCTAAGGGTGAATTACAAGACTATGATCTCTAGATAAGGGTGAAATACAGGACTATGATCTCTAGATACAGGTGAAATACAGGACTATGATCTCTAGATAAGGGTGAAATACAGGACTATGATCTCTAGATAAGGGTGAAACACAGGACTATGATCTCTATGGGTGAAATACAGGACTATGATCTCTAGATAAGGGTGAAATACAGGACTATGATCTTTAGATGAGGGTGAAATACAGGACTATGATCTCTAACGGTGAAATACAGGACTATGATCTCTAGATACAGGTGAAATACAGGACTATGATCTCTAGATAAGGGTGAAATACAGGTCTATGATCTCTAGATAATGGTGAATTACAGGACTATGATCTCTAGATACAGGTGAAATACAGGACTATGATCTCTAGATAAGGGTGAAATACAGGACTATGATCTCTAGATACAGGTGAAATACAGGACTATGATCTCTAGATAAGGGTGAAATACAGGGCTATGATCTCTAGATACAGGTAAAATACAGGACTATGATCTCTAGATAAGGGTGAAATACAGAAACTATGATCTTTAGATGAGGGTGAAATACAGGACTATGATCTCTAGATAAGGGTGAAATACAGGACTATGATCTTTAGATAAGGGTGAAATACAGGACTATGATCTCTAGATAAGGGTGAAATACAGGACTATGATCTCTAGATAAGGGTGAAATACAGGACTATGATCTCTAGATAAGGGTGAAATACAGGACTATGATCTCTAGATAAGGGTGAAATACAGGACTATGATCTCTAGATACAGGTGAAATACAGGACTATGATCTCTAGATAAGGGTGAAATACAGGACTATGATCTCTAGATAAGGGTGAAATACAGGACTATGATCTCTAGATAAGGGTGAAATACAGGACTATGATCTCTAGATAAGGGTGAAATACAGGACTATGATCTCTAGATACAGGTGAAATACAGGACTATCATCTCTAGATACAGGTGAAATACAGGACTATGATCTCTAGATAAGGGTGAAATACAGGACTATGATCTTTAGATAAGGGTGAAATACAGGACTATGATCTCTAGATAAGGGTGAAATACAGGACTATGATCTCTAGATAAGGGTGAAATACAGGACTATGATCTCTAGATAAGGGTGAAATACAGGACTATGATCTCTAGATAAGGGTGAAATACAGGACTATGATCTCTAGATAAGGGTGAAATACAGGACTATGATCTCTAGATAAGGGTGAAATACAGGACTATGATCTCTAGATAAGGTGAAATACAGGACTATGATCTTTAGATACAGGTGAAATACAGGACTATGATCTCTAGCAGGTGAAATACAGGACTATGATCTCTAGATACAGGTGAAATACAGGACTATGATCTCTAGATAGGGTGAAATACAGGACTATGATCTCTAGATAAGGGTGAAATACAGGACTATGATCTCTAGATACAGGTGAAATACAGGACTATGATCTCTAGATAAGGGTGAAATACAGGACTATGATCTCTAGATAAGGGTGAAATACAGGACTATGATCTCTAGATAAGGGTGAAATACAGGACTATGATCTCTAGATAAGGGTGAAATACAGGACTATGATCTCTAGATACAGGTGAAATACAGGACTATGATCTCATACAGGTGAAATACAGGACTATGATCTCTAAGGGTGAAATACAGGACTATGATCTCTGGTGAAATACAGGACTATGATCTCTTGAAATACAGGACTATGATCTCTAGATAAGGGTGAAATACAGGACTATGATCTCTAGATAAGGGTGAAATACAGGACTATGATCTCTAGATAAGGGTGAAATACAGGACTATGATCTCTAGATAAGGGTGAAATACAGGACTATGATCTCTAGATAAGGGTGAAATACAGGACTATGATCTCTAGATAAGGGTGAAATACAGGACTATGATCTCTAGATACAGGTGAAATACAGGACTATGATCTCTAGATACAGGTGAAATACAGGACTATGATCTCTAGATAAGGGTGAAATACAGGACTATGATCTCTAGATAAGGGTGAAATACAGGACTATGATCTCTAGATAAGGGTGAAATACAGGACTATGATCTCTAGATAAGGGTGAAATACAGGACTATGATCTCTAGATAAGGGTGAAATACAGGACTATGATCTCTAGATACAGGTGAAATACAGGACTATGATCTCTAGATACAGGTGAAATACAGGACTATGATCTCTAGATAAGGGTGAAATACAGGACTATGATCTCTAGATAAGGGTGAAATACAGGACTATGATCTCTAGATACAGTGAAATACAGGACTATGATCTCTAGATACAGGTGAAATACAGGACTATGATCTCTAGATAAGGGTGAAATACAGGACTATGATCTCTAGATAAGGGTGAAATACAGGACTATGATCTCTAGATAAGGGTGAAATACAGGACTATGATCTCTAGATAAGGGTGAAATACAGGACTATGATCTCTAGATACAGGTGAAATACAGGACTATGATCTCTAGATAAGGTGAAATACAGGACTATGATCTCTAGATACAGGTGAAATACAGGACTATGATCTCTAGATAAGGGTGAAATACAGGACTATGATCTCTAGATAAGGGTGAAATACAGGACTATGATCTCTAGATAAGGGTGAAATACAGGACTATGATCTCTAGATAAGGGTGAAATACAGGACTATGATCTCTAGATAAGGGTGAAATACAGGACTATGATCTCTAGATACAGGTGAAATACAGGACTATGATCTCTAGATACAGGTGAAATACAGGACTATGATCTCTAGATAAGGGTGAAATACAGGACTATGATCTCTATGGGTGAAATACAGGACTATGATCTCTAGATAAGGGTGAAATACAGGACTATGATCTCTAGATAAGGGTGAAATACAGGACTATGATCTCTAGATAAGGGTGAAATACAGGACTATGATCTCTAGATACAGGTGAAATACAGGACTATGATCTCTAGATACAGGTGAAATACAGGACTATGATCTCTAGATAAGGGTGAAATACAGGACTATGATCTCTAGATACAGGTGAAATACAGGACTATGATCTCTAGATACAGGTGAAATACAGGACTATGATCTCTAGATAAGGGTGAAATACAGGACTATGATCTCTAGATAAGGGTGAAATACAGGACTATGATCTCTAGATAAGGGTGAAATACAGGACTATGATCTCTAGATAAGGGTGAAATACAGGACTATGATCTCTAGATAAGGGTGAAATACAGGACTATGATCTCTAGATACAGGTGAAATACAGGACTATGATCTCTAGATAAGGGTGAAATACAGGACTATGATCTCTAGATAAGGGTGAAATACAGGACTATGATCTCTAGATAAGGGTGAAATACAGGACTATGATCTCTAGATAAGGGTGAAATACAGGACTATGATCTCTAGATAAGGGTGAAATACAGGACTATGATCTCTAGATACAGGTGAAATACAGGACTATGATCTCTAGATACAGGTGAAATACAGGACTATGATCTCTAGATAAGGGTGAAATACAGGACTATGATCTCTAGATAAGGGTGAAATACAGGACTATGATCTCTAGATAAGGGTGAAATACAGGACTATGATCTCTAGATAAGGGTGAAATACAGGACTATGATCTCTAGATACAGGTGAAATACAGGACTATGATCTCTAGATAAGGGTGAAATACAGGACTATGATCTCTAGATACAGGTGAAATACAGGACTATGATCTCTAGATAAGGGTGAAATACAGGACTATGATCTCTAGATAAGGGTGAAATACAGGACTATGATCTCTAGATAAGGGTGAAATACAGGACTATGATCTCTAGATAAGGGTGAAATACAGGACTATGATCTCTAGATAAGGGTGAAATACAGGACTATGATCTCTAGATAAGGGTGAAATACAGGACTATGATCTCTAGATAAGGGTGAAATACAGGACTATGATCTCTAGATACAGGTGAAATACAGGACTATGATCTCTAGATACAGGTGAAATACAGGACTATGATCTCTAGATAAGGGTGAAATACAGGACTATGATCTCTAGATAAGGGTGAAATACAGGACTATGATCTCTAGATAAGGGTGAAATACAGGACTATGATCTCTAGATAAGGGTGAAATACAGGACTATGATCTCTAGATACAGGTGAAATACAGGACTATGATCTCTAGATAAGGGTGAAATACAGGACTATGATCTCTAGATAAGGTGAAATACAGGACTATGATCTCTAGATGAGGTGAAATACAGGACTATGATCTCTAGATACAGGTGAAATACAGGACTATGATCTCTAGATAAGGGTGAAATACAGGACTATGATCTCTAGATAAGGGTGAAATACAGGACTATGATCTCTAGATAAGGGTGAAATACAGGACTATGATCTCTAGATAAGGGTGAAATACAGGACTATGATCTCTAGATAAGGGTGAAATACAGGACTATGATCTCTAGATACAGGTGAAATACAGGACTATGATCTCTAGATACAGGTGAAATACAGGACTATGATCTCTAGATAAGGGTGAAATACAGGACTATGATCTCTAGATAAGGGTGAAATACAGGACTATGATCTCTAGATAAGGGTGAAATACAGGACTATGATCTCTAGATAAGGGTGAAATACAGGACTATGATCTCTAGATACAGGTGAAATACAGGACTATGATCTCTAGATAAGGGTGAAATACAGGACTATGATCTCTAGATAAGGGTGAAATACAGGACTATGATCTCTAGATAAGGGTGAAATACAGGACTATGATCTCTAGATAAGGGTGAAATACAGGACTATGATCTCTAGATAAGGGTGAAATACAGGACTATGATCTCTAGATAAGGGTGAAATACAGGACTATGATCTCTAGATAAGGGTGAAATACAGGACTATGATCTCTAGATAAGGGTGAAATACAGGACTATGATCTCTAGATAAGGGTGAAATACAGGACTATGATCTCTAGATAAGGGTGAAATACAGGACTATGATCTCTAGATACAGGTGAAATACAGGACTATGATCTCTAGATACAGGTGAAATACAGGACTATGATCTCTAGATAAGGGTGAAATACAGGACTATGATCTCTAGATAAGGGTGAAATACAGGACTATGATCTCTAGATAAGGGTGAAATACAGGACTATGATCTCTAGATACAGGTGAAATACAGGACTATGATCTCTAGATACAGGTGAAATACAGGACTATGATCTCTAGATACAGGTGAAATACAGGACTATGATCTTTAGATAAGGGTGAAATACAGGACTATGATCTCTAGATAAGGGTGAAATACAGGACTATGATCTCTAGATAAGGGTGAAATACAGGACTATGATCTCTAGATAAGGGTGAAATACAGGACTATGATCTCTAGATACAGGTGAAATACAGGACTATGATCTCTAGATACAGGTGAAATACAGGACTATGATCTCTAGATAAGGGTGAAATACAGGACTATGATCTCTAGATAAGGGTGAAATACAGGACTATGATCTCTAGATAAGGGTGAAATACAGGACTATGATCTCTAGATACAGGTGAAATACAGGACTATGATCTCTAGATACAGGTGAAATACAGGACTATGATCTCTAGATACAGGTGAAATACAGGACTATGATCTCTAGTTAAGGGTGAAATACAGGACTATGATCTCTAGATAAGGGTGAAATACAGGACTATGATCTCTAGATCAGGGTGAAATACAGGACTATGATCTCTAGATAAGGGTGAATTACAAGACTATGATCTCTAGATACAGGTGAAATACAGGACTATGATCTCTAGATAAGGGTGAAATACAGGACTATGATCTCTAAGGGTGAAATACAGGACTATGATCTCTAGATAAGGGTGAAATACAGGACTATGATCTCTAGATAAGGGTGAAATACAGGACTATGATCTCTAGATAAGGGTGAAATACAGGACTATGATCTCTAGATACAGGGTGAAATACAGGACTATGATCTCTAGATACAGGTGAAATACAGGACTATGATCTCTAGATACAGGTGAAATACAGGACTATGATCTCTAGATAAGGGTGAAATACAGGACTATGATCTCTATGGGTGAAATACAGGACTATGATCTCTAGATAAGGGTGAAATACAGGACTATGATCTCTAGATACAGGTGAAATACAGGACTATGATCTCTAGATACAGGGTGAAATACAGGACTATGATCTCTAGATAAGGGTGAAATACAGGACTATGATCTCTAGATAAGGGTGAAATACAGGACTATGATCTCTAGATAAGGGTGAAATACAGGACTATGATCTCTAGATAAGGGTGAAATACAGGACTATGATCTCTAGATAAGGGTGAAATACAGGACTATGATCTCTGGGTAAGGGCTAAATACAGGACTATGATCTCTAGATACAGGTGAAATACAGGACTATGATCTCTTGATAAGGTTTAAATACAGGACTATGATCTCTAGATAATGGTGAAATACAGGACTATGATCTCTAACGGTGAAATACAGGACTATGATCTCTAGATACAGGTGAAATACAGGACTATGATCTCTAGATACGGGTAAAATACAGGACTATGATCTTTAGATAAGGGTGAAATACAGGACTATGATCTCTAGATGAGGGTGAAATACAGGACTATGATCTCTAGATAATGGTGAAATACAGGACTATGATCTCTAGATAAGGGTGAAATACAGGACTATGATCTCTAGATACAGGTGAAATACAGGACTATGATCTCTAGATAAGGGTGAAATACAGGACTATGATCTCTAGATATGGTGAAATACAGGACTATGATCTCTAACGGTGAAATACAGGACTATGATCTCTAGATAAGGGTGAAATACAGGACTATGATCTTTAGATAAGGGTGAAATACAGGACTATGATCTCTAGATAAGGGTGAAATACAGGACTATGATCTCTAGATAAGGGTGAAATACAGGACTATGATCTCTAGATACAGGTGAAATACAGGACTATGATCTCTAGATAAGGGTGAAATACAGGACTATGATCTCTAGATAAGGGTGAAATACAGGACTATGATCTCTAGATAAGGGTGAAATACAGGACTATGATCTCTAGATAAGGGTGAAATACAGGACTATGATCTCTAGATACAGGTGAAATACAGGACTATGATCTCTAGATAAGGGTGAAATACAGGACTATGATCTCTAGATACAGGTGAAATACAGGACTATGATCTCTAGATAAGGGTGAAATACAGGACTATGATCTCTAGATAAGGGTGAAATACAGGACTATGATCTCTAGATAAGGGTGAAATACAGGACTATGATCTCTAGATACAGGTGAAATACAGGACTATGATCTCTAGATAAGGGTGAAATACAGGACTATGATCTCTAGATAAGGGTGAAATACAGGACTATGATCTCTAGATAAGGGTGAAATACAGGACTATGATCTCTAGATACAGGGTGAAATACAGGACTATGATCTCTAGATACAGGTGAAATACAGGACTATCATCTCTAGATAAGGGTGAATTACAAGACTATGATCTCTAGATACAGGTGAAATACAGGACTATGATCTCTAGATAAGGGTGAAATACAGGACTATGATCTCTAGATAAGGGTGAAATACAGGACTATGATCTCTAGATAAGGGTGAAATACAGGACTATGATCTCTAGATAAGGGTGAAATACAGGACTATGATCTCTAGATAAGGGTGAAATACAGGACTATGATCTCTAGATACAGGTGAAATACAGGACTATGATCTCTAGATACAGGTGAAATACAGGACTATGATCTCTAGTTAAGGGTGAAATACAGGACTATGATCTCTAGATAAGGGTGAATTACAAGACTATGATCTCTAGATACAGGTGAAATACAGGACTATGATCTCTAGATAAGGGTGAAATACAGGACTATGATCTCTATGGGTGAAATACAGGACTATGATCTCTAGATAAGGGTGAAATACAGGACTATGATCTTTAGATGAGGGTGAAATACAGGACTATGATCTCTAACGGTGAAATACAGGACTATGATCTCTAGATAAGGGTGAAATACAGGACTATGATCTCTGGGTAAGGGCTAAATACAGGACTATGATCTCTAGATACAGGTGAAATACAGGACTATGATCTCTTGATAAGGTTTAAATACAGGACTATGATCTCTAGATAATGGTGAAATACAGGACTATGATCTCTAACGGTGAAATACAGGACTATGATCTCTAGATACAGGTGAAATACAGGACTATGATCTCTAGATAAGGGTGAAATACAGGACTATGATCTCTAGATACAGGTGAAATACAGGACTATGATCTCTAGATAAGGGTGAAATACAGGACTATGATCTCTAGATACAGGTAAAATACAGGACTATGATCTTTAGATAAGGGTGAAATACAGAAACTATGATCTTTAGATGAGGGTGAAATACAGGACTATGATCTCTAGATAATGGTGAAATACCGGACTATGATCTCTAACGGTGAAATACAGGACTATGATCTCTAGATAAGGGTGAAATACAGGACTATGATCTCTAGATAAGGGTGAAATACAGGACTATGATCTCTAGATAAGGGTGAAATACAGGACTATGATCTCTAGATACAGGTGAAATACAGGACTATGATCTCTAGATACAGGTGAAATACAGGACTATGATCTCTAGATACAGGTGAAATACAGGACTATGATCTCTAATGGTGAAATACAGGACTATGATCTCTAGATAAGGGTGAAATACAGGACTATGATCTCTAGATAAGGGTGAAATACAGGACTATGATCTCTAGATACAGGTGAAATACAGGACTATGATCTCTAGATAAGGGTGAAATACAGGACTATGATCTCTAGATAAGGGTGAAATACAGGACTATGATCTCTAGATACAGGTGAAATACAGGACTATCATCTCTAGATACAGGTGAAATACAGGACTATGATCTCTAGATAAGGGTGAAATACAGGACTATGATCTTTAGATAAGGGTGAAATACAGGACTATGATCTCTAGATACAGGTGAAATACAGGACTATGATCTCTAGATAAGGGTGAAATACAGGACTATGATCTCTAGATACAGGTGAAATACAGGACTATGATCTCTAGATAAGGGTGAAATACAGGACTATGATCTCTAGATAAGGGTGAAATACAGGACTATGATCTCTAGATAAGGGTGAAATACAGGACTATGATCTCTAGATAAGGGTGAAATACAGGACTATGATCTCTAGATAAGGGTGAAATACAGGACTATGATCTCTAGATACAGGTGAAATACAGGACTATGATCTCTAGATACAGGTGAAATACAGGACTATGATCTCTAGATACAGGGTGAAATACAGGACTATGATCTTTAGATAAGGGTGAAATACAGGACTATGATCTTTAGATAAGGGTGAAATACAGGACTATGATCTCTAGATAAGGGTGAAATACAGGACTATGATCTCTAGATACAGGTGAAATACAGGACTATGATCTCTAGATACAGGTGAAATACAGGACTATGATCTCTAGATAAGGGTGAAATACAGGACTATGATCTCTAGATAAGGGTGAAATACAGGACTATGATCTCTAGATAAGGGTGAAATACAGGACTATGATCTCTAGATACAGGTGAAATACAGGACTATCATCTCTAGATACAGGTGAAATACAGGACTATGATCTCTAGATACAGGTGAAATACAGGACTATGATCTCTAGTTAAGGGTGAAATACAGGACTATGATCTCTAGATAAGGGTGAAATACAGGACTATGATCTCTAGATAAGGGTGAAATACAGGACTATGATCTCTAGATAAGGGTGAAATACAGGACTATGATCTCTAGATACAGGTGAAATACAGGACTATGATCTCTAGATACA
The DNA here is from genome assembly GCA_030435695.1 of Brachymystax lenok tsinlingensis. Classification (NCBI taxonomy): domain Eukaryota; kingdom Metazoa; phylum Chordata; class Actinopteri; order Salmoniformes; family Salmonidae; genus Brachymystax; species Brachymystax lenok. Next base: position 33,276,110 of record CM059796.1, read on the forward strand.
GGGTGAAATACAGGACTATGATCTCTAGATACAGGTGAAATACAGGACTATGATCTCTAGATAAGGGTGAAATACAGGACTATGATCTCTAGATACAGGGTGAAATACAGGACTATGATCTCTAGATACAGGTGAAATACAGGACTATGATCTCTAGATACAGGTGAAATACAGGACTATGATCTCTAGATAAGGGTGAAATACAGGACTATGATCTCTAGATAAGGGTGAAATACAGGACTATGATCTCTAGATAAGGGTGAAATACAGGACTATGATCTCTAGATAGGGTGAAATACAGGACTATGATCTCTAGATAAGGGTGAAATACAGGACTATGATCTCTAGATAAGGGTGAAATACAGGACTATGATCTCTAGATACAGGTGAAATACAGGACTATGATCTCTAGATACAGGGTGAAATACAGGACTATGATCTCTAGATAAGGGTGAAATACAGGACTATGATCTCTAGATATGGGTGAAATACAGGACTATGATCTCTAGATAAGGGTGAAATACAGGACTATGATCTCTAGATAAGGGTGAAATACAGGACTATGATCTCTAGATAGGGTGAAATACAGGACTATGATCTCTAGATAAGGGTGAAATACAGGACTATGATCTCTAGATACAGGGTGAAATACAGGACTATGATCTCTAGATACAGGTGAAATACAGGACTATGATCTCTAGATAAGGGTGAAATACAGGACTATGATCTCTAGATAAGGGTGAAATACAGGACTATGATCTCTAGATAAGGGTGAAATACAGGACTATGATCTCTAGATAAGGGTGAAATACAGGACTATGATCTCTAGATAAGGGTGAAATACAGGACTATGATCTCTAGATACAGGTGAAATACAGGACTATGATCTCTAGATACAGGTGAAATACAGGACTATGATCTCTAGATAAGGGTGAAATACAGGACTATGATCTCTAGATAAGGGTGAAATACAGGACTATGATCTCTAGATAAGGGTGAAATACAGGACTATGATCTCTAGATAAGGGTGAAATACAGGACTATGATCTCTAGATACAGGTGAAATACAGGACTATGATCTCTAGATAAGGGTGAAATACAGGACTATGATCTCTAGATACAGGTGAAATACAGGACTATGATCTTTAGATAAGGGTGAAATACAGGACTATGATCTCTAGATAAGGGTGAAATACAGGACTATGATCTCTAGATAAGGGTGAAATACAGGACTATGATCTCTAGATAAGGGTGAAATACAGGACTATGATCTCTAGATAAGGGTGAAATACAGGACTATGATCTCTAGATAAGGGTGAAATACAGGACTATGATCTCTAGATAAGGGTGAAATACAGGACTATGATCTCTAGATAAGGGTGAAATACAGGACTATGATCTCTAGATAAGGGTGAAATACAGGACTATGATCTCTAGATAAGGGTGAAATACAGGACTATGATCTCTAGATACAGGTGAAATACAGGACTATGATCTCTAGATAAGGGTGAAATACAGGACTATGATCTCTAGATAAGGGTGAAATACAGGACTATGATCTCTAGATAAGGGTGAAATACAGGACTATGATCTCTAGATACAGGTGAAATACAGGACTATGATCTCTAGATACAGGGTGAAATACAGGACTATGATCTCTAGATAAGGGTGAAATACAGGACTATGATCTCTAGATAAGGGTGAAATACAGGACTATGATCTCTAGATACAGGTGAAATACAGGACTATGATCTCTAGATAAGGGTGAAATACAGGACTATGATCTCTAGATAAGGGTGAAATACAGGACTATGATCTCTAGATAAGGGTGAAATACAGGACTATGATCTCTAGATAAGGGTGAAATACAGGACTATGATCTCTAGATAAGGGTGAAATACAGGACTATGATCTCTAGATAAGGGTGAAATACAGGACTATGATCTCTAGATACAGGTGAAATACAGGACTATGATCTCTAGATAAGGGTGAAATACAGGACTATGATCTCTAGATAAGGGTGAAATACAGGACTATGATCTCTAGATAAGGGTGAAATACAGGACTATGATCTCTAGATAAGGGTGAAATACAGGACTATGATCTCTAGATACAGGTGAAATACAGGACTATGATCTCTAGATACAGGTGAAATACAGGACTATGATCTCTAGATACAGGTGAAATACAGGACTATGATCTCTAGATAAGGGTGAAATACAGGACTATGATCTCTATGGGTGAAATACAGGACTATGATCTCTAGATAAGGGTGAAATACAGGACTATGATCTCTAGATAAGGGTGAAATACAGGACTATGATCTCTAGATAAGGGTGAAATACAGGACTATGATCTCTAGATAAGGGTGAAATACAGGACTATGATCTCTAGATAAGGGTGAAATACAGGACTATGATCTCTAGATAAGGGTGAAATACAGGACTATGATCTCTAGATAAGGGTGAAATACAGGACTATGATCTCTAGATAAGGGTGAAATACAGGACTATGATCTCTAGATAAGGGTGAAATACAGGACTATGATCTCTAGATAAGGGTGAAATACAGGACTATGATCTCTAGATAAGGGTGAAATACAGGACTATGATCTTTAGATAAGGGTGAAATACAGGACTATGATCTCTAGATAAGGGTGAAATACAGGACTATGATCTCTAGATAAGGGTGAAATACAGGACTATGATCTCTAGATACAGGTGAAATACAGGACTATGATCTCTAGATAAGGGTGAAATACAGGACTATGATCTCTAGATAAGGGTGAAATACAGGACTATGATCTCTAGATAAGGGTGAAATACAGGACTATGATCTCTAGATAAGGGTGAAATACAGGACTATGATCTCTAGATACAGGTGAAATACAGGACTATGATCTCTAGATAAGGGTGAAATACAGGACTATGATCTCTAGATAAGGGTGAAATACAGGACTATGATCTCTAGATAAGGGTGAAATACAGGACTATGATCTCTAGATAAGGGTGAAATACAGGACTATGATCTTTAGATAAGGGTGAAATACAGGACTATGATCTCTAGATAAGGGTGAAATACAGGACTATGATCTCTAGATACAGGTGAAATACAGGACTATGATCTCTAGTTAAGGGTGAAATACAGGACTATGATCTCTAGATAAGGGTGAAATACAGGACTATGATCTCTAGATAAGGGTGAAATACAGGACTATGATCTCTAGATAAGGGTGAAATACAGGACTATGATCTCTAGATACAGGTGAAATACAGGACTATGATCTCTAGTTAAGGGTGAAATACAGGACTATGATCTCTAGATAAGGGTGAAATACAGGACTATGATCTCTAGATACAGGTGAAATACAGGACTATGATCTCTAGATACAGGTGAAATACAGGACTATGATCTCTAGATAAGGGTGAAATACAGGACTATGATCTCTAGATAAGGGTGAAATACAGGACTATGATCTCTAGATACAGGTGAAATACAGGACTATGATCTCTAGATACAGGTGAAATACAGGACTATGATCTCTAGATAAGGGTGAAATACAGGACTATGATCTCTAGATAAGGGTGAAATACAGGACTATGATCTCTAGATAAGGGTGAAATACAGGACTATGATCTCTAGATAAGGGTGAAATACAGGACTATGATCTCTAGATACAGGTGAAATACAGGACTATGATCTCTAGATACAGGTGAAATACAGGACTATGATCTCTAGATAAGGGTGAAATACAGGACTATGATCTCTAGATAAGGGTGAAATACAGGACTATGATCTCTAGATAAGGGTGAAATACAGGACTATGATCTCTAGATAAGGGTGAAATACAGGACTATGATCTCTAGATACAGGTGAAATACAGGACTATGATCTCTAGATACAGGTGAAATACAGGACTATGATCTCTAGATAAGGGTGAAATACAGGACTATGATCTCTAGATAAGGGTGAAATACAGGACTATGATCTCTAGATAAGGGTGAAATACAGGACTATGATCTCTAGATAAGGGTGAAATACAGGACTATGATCTCTAGATAAGGGTGAAATACAGGACTATGATCTCTAGATACAGGTGAAATACAGGACTATGATCTCTAGATACAGGTGAAATACAGGACTATGATCTCTAGTTAAGGGTGAAATACAGGACTATGATCTCTAGATAAGGGTGAATTACAAGACTATGATCTCTAGATACAGGTGAAATACAGGACTATGATCTCTAGATAAGGGTGAAATACAGGACTATGATCTCTAGATACAGGTGAAATACAGGACTATGATCTCTAGATAAGGGTGAAATACAGGACTATGATCTCTAGATAAGGGTGAAATACAGGACTATGATCTCTAGATAAGGGTGAAATACAGGACTATGATCTCTAGATAAGGGTGAAATACAGGACTATGATCTCTAGATAAGGGTGAAATACAGGACTATGATCTCTAGATAAGGGTGAAATACAGGACTATGATCTCTAGATACAGGTGAAATACAGGACTATGATCTCTAGATAAGGGTGAAATACAGGACTATGATCTCTAGATAAGGGTGAAATACAGGACTATGATCTCTAGATAAGGGTGAAATACAGGACTATGATCTCTAGATAAGGGTGAAATACAGGACTATGATCTCTAGATACAGGTGAAATACAGGACTATGATCTCTAGATAAGGGTGAAATACAGGACTATGATCTCTAGATACAGGTGAAATACAGGACTATGATCTCTAGATAAGGGTGAAATACAGGACTATGATCTCTAGATAAGGTGAAATACAGGACTATGATCTCTAGATAATGGTGAAATACAGGACTATGATCTCTAGATAAGGGTGAAATACAGGACTATGATCTCTAGATACAGGGTGAAATACAGGACTATGATCTCTAGATAAGGGTGAAATACAGGACTATGATCTCTAGATAAGGGTGAAATACAGGACTATGATCTCTAGATAAGGGTGAAATACAGGACTATGATCTCTAGATAAGGGTGAAATACAGGACTATGATCTCTAGATAAGGGTGAAATACAGGACTATGATCTCTAGATACAGGTTAAATACAGGACTATGATCTTTAGATACAGGTGAAATACAGGACTATGATCTTTAGATAACGGTGAAATACAGGACTTTGATCTTTAGATGAGGGTGAAATACAGGACTATGATCTCTAGATAAGGGTGAAATACAGGACTATGATCTCTAGATAAGGGTGAAATACAGGACTATGATCTCTAAGGGTGAAATACAGGACTATGATCTCTAGATAAGGGTGAAATACAGGACTATGATCTCTAGATAAGGGTGAAATACAGGACTATGATCTCTAGATAAGGTGAAATACAGGACTATGATCTCTAGATACAGGTGAAATACAGGACTATCATCTCTAGATACAGGTGAAATACAGGACTATGATCTCTAGATAAGGGTGAAATACAGGACTATGATCTTTAGATAAGGGTGAAATACAGGACTATGATCTCTAGATAAGGGTGAAATACAGGACTATGATCTCTAGATAAGGGTGAAATACAGGACTATGATCTCTATATACAGGTGAAATACAGGACTATGATCTCTAGATACAGGTGAAATACAGGACTATGATCTCTAGATAAGGGTGAAATACAGGACTATGATCTCTAGATAAGGGTGAAATACAGGACTATGATCTCTAGATACAGGTGAAATACAGGACTATGATCTCTAGATAAGGGTGAAATACAGGACTATGATCTCTAGATAAGGGTGAAATACAGGACTATGATCTCTAGATACAGGTGAAATACAGGACTATGATCTCTAGATACAGGTGAAATACAGGACTATGATCTCTAGATAAGGGTGAAATACAGGACTATGATCTCTAGATAAGGGTGAAATACAGGACTATGATCTTTAGATAAGGGTGAAATACAGGACTATGATCTCTAGATAAGGGTGAAATACAGGACTATGATCTCTATGATACAGGTGAAATACAGGACTATGATCTCTAGATACAGGTGAAATACAGGACTATGATCTCTAGATAAGGGTGAAATACAGGACTATGATCTCTAGATAAGGGTGAAATACAGGACTATGATCTCTAGATAAGGGTGAAATACAGGACTATGATCTCTAGATAAGGGTGAAATACAGGACTATGATCTCTAGTTAAGGGTGAAATACAGGACTATGATCTCTAGATAAGGGTGAAATACAGGACTATGATCTCTAAGGGTGAAATACAGGACTATGATCTCTAGATAAGGGTGAAATACAGGACTATGATCTCTAGATAAGGGTGTGAAATACAGGACTATGATCTCTAGATACAGGTGAAATACAGGACTATGATCTCTAGATACAGGTGAAATACAGGACTATGATCTCTAGATAAGGGTGAAATACAGGACTATGATCTTTAGATAAGGGTGAAATACAGGACTATGATCTTTAGATAAGGGTGAAATACAGGACTATGATCTCTAGATAAGGGTGAAATACAGGACTATGATCTCTATATACAGGTGAAATACAGGACTATGATCTCTAGATACAGGTGAAATACAGGACTATGATCTCTAGTTAAGGGTGAAATACAGGACTATGATCTCTAGATAAGGGTGAAATACAGGACTATGATCTCTAGATAAGGGTGAAATACAGGACTATGATCTCTAGATAAGGGTGAAATACAGGACTATGATCTCTAGATAAGGGTGAAATACAGGACTATGATCTCTAGATACAGGTGAAATACAGGACTATGATCTCTAGATACAGGTGAAATACAGGACTATGATCTCTAGATAACGGTGAAATACAGGACTATGATCTCTAGATACCGGTGAAATACAGGACTATGATCTCTAGATAAGGGTGAAATACAGGACTATGATCTCTAGATGGGTGAAATACAGGACTATGATCTCTAGATAAGGGTGAAATACAGGACTATGATCTCTAGATAAGGGTGAAATACAGGACTATGATCTCTAGATAAGGGTGAAATACAGGACTATGATCTCTAGATAAGGGTGAAATACAGGACTATGATCTCTAGATAAGGGTGAAATACAGGACTATGATCTCTAGATAAGGGTGAAATACAGGACTATGATCTCTAGATACAGGTGAAATACAGGACTATGATCTTTAGATAACGGTGAAATACAGGACTTTGATCTTTAGATGAGGGTGAAATACAGGACTATGATCTCTAGATAAGGGTGAAATACAGGACTATGATCTCTAGATAATGGTGAAATACAGGACTATGATCTCTAGATAAGGGTGAAATACAGGACTATGATCTCTAGATAAGGGTGAAATACAGGACTATGATCTCTAGATAAGGGTGAAATACAGGACTATGATCTCTAGATACAGGTGAAATACAGGACTATGATCTCTAGATACAGGTGAAATACAGGACTATGATCTCTAGATAAGGGTGAAATACAGGACTATGATCTTTAGATAAGGGTGAAATACAGGACTATGATCTCTAGATAAGGGTGAAATACAGGACTATGATCTCTAGATAAGGGTGAAATACAGGACTATGATCTCTAGATAAGGGTGAAATACAGGACTATGATCTCTAGATACAGGTGAAATACAGGACTATGATCTCTAGATACAGGTGAAATACAGGACTATGATCTCTAGATAAGGGTGAAATACAGGACTATGATCTCTAGATAAGGGTGAAATACAGGACTATGATCTCTAGATAAGGGTGAAATACAGGACTATGATCTCTAGATAAGGGTGAAATACAGGACTATGATCTCTAGATAAGGGTGAAATACAGGACTATGATCTCTAGATACAGGTGAAATACAGGACTATGATCTCTAGATAAGGGTGAAATACAGGACTATGATCTCTAGATACAGGTGAAATACAGGACTATGATCTCTAGATAAGGGTGAAATACAGGACTATGATCTCTAGATACAGGTGAAATACAGGACTATGATCTCTAGATAAGGGTGAAATACAGGACTATGATCTCTAGATACAGGTGAAATACAGGACTATGATCTCTAGTTAAGGGTGAAATACAGGACTATGATCTCTAGATAAGGGTGAAATACAGGACTATGATCTCTAGATAAGGGTGAAATACAGGACTATGATCTCTAGATAAGGGTGAAATACAGGACTATGATCTCTAGATAAGGGTGAAATACAGGACTATGATCTCTAGATAAGGGTGAAATACAGGACTATGATCTCTAGATAAGGGTGAAATACAGGACTATGATCTCTAGATAAGGGTGAAATACAGGACTATGATCTCTAGATAAGGGTGAAATACAGGACTATGATCTCTAGATACAGGTGAAATACAGGACTATGATCTCTAGATACAGGTGAAATACAGGACTATGATCTCTAGATAAGGGTGAAATACAGGACTATGATCTTTAGATAAGGGTGAAATACAGGACTATGATCTTTAGATAAGGGTGAAATACAGGACTATGATCTCTAGATAAGGGTGAAATACAGGACTATGATCTCTAGATAAGGGTGAAATACAGGACTATGATCTCTATATACAGGTGAAATACAGGACTATGATCTCTAGATACAGGTGAAATACAGGACTATGATCTCTAGTTAAGGGTGAAATACAGGACTATGATCTCTAGATAAGGGTGAAATACAGGACTATGATCTCTAAGGGTGAAATACAGGACTATGATCTCTAGATAAGGGTGAAATACAGGACTATGATCTCTAGATAAGGGTGAAATACAGGACTATGATCTCTAGATACAGGTGAAATACAGGACTATCATCTCTAGATACAGGTGAAATACAGGACTATGATCTCTAGATAAGGGTGAAATACAGGACTATGATCTCTAGATAAGGGTGAAATACAGGACTATGATCTCTAGATAAGGGTGAAATACAGGACTATGATCTCTAGATAAGGGTGAAATACAGGACTATGATCTCTATATACAGGTGAAATACAGGACTATGATCTCTAGATACAGGTGAAATACAGGACTATGATCTCTAGATAAGGGTGAAATACAGGACTATGATCTCTAGATAAGGGTGAAATACAGGACTATGATCTCTAGATAAGGGTGAAATACAGGACTATGATCTCTAGATACAGGTGAAATACAGGACTATGATCTCTAGATAAGGGTGAAATACAGGACTATGATCTCTAGATAAGGGTGAAATACAGGACTATGATCTCTAGATAAGGGTGAAATACAGGACTATGATCTCTAGATAAGGGTGAAATACAGGACTATGATCTCTAGATAAGGGTGAAATACAGGACTATGATCTCTAGATAAGGGTGAAATACAGGACTATGATCTCTAGATACAGGTGAAATACAGGACTATGATCTCTAGATACAGGTGAAATACAGGACTATGATCTCTAGATAAGGGTGAAATACAGGACTATGATCTCTAGATAAGGGTGAAATACAGGACTATGATCTCTAGATAAGGGTGAAATACAGGACTATGATCTCTAGATACAGGTGAAATACAGGACTATGATCTCTAGATACAGGTGAAATACAGGACTATGATCTCTAGATAAGGGTGAAATACAGGACTATGATCTCTAGATAAGGGTGAAATACAGGACTATGATCTCTAGATAAGGGTGAAATACAGGACTATGATCTCTAGATAAGGGTGAAATACAGGACTATGATCTCTAGATAAGGGTGAAATACAGGACTATGATCTCTAGATAAGGGTGAAATACAGGACTATGATCTCTAGATAAGGGTGAAATACAGGACTATGATCTCTAGATACAGGTGAAATACAGGACTATGATCTCTAGATACAGGTGAAATACAGGACTATGATCTCTAGATAAGGGTGAAATACAGGACTATGATCTCTAGATAAGGGTGAAATACAGGACTATGATCTCTAGATAAGGGTGAAATACAGGACTATGATCTCTAGATAAGGGTGAAATACAGGACTATGATCTCTATATACAGGTGAAATACAGGACTATGATCTCTAGATACAGGTGAAATACAGGACTATGATCTCTAGTTAAGGGTGAAATACAGGACTATGATCTCTAGATAAGGGTGAAATACAGGACTATGATCTCTAGATAAGGGTGAAATACAGGACTATGATCTCTAGATAAGGGTGAAATACAGGACTATGATCTCTAGATAAGGGTGAAATACAGGACTATGATCTCTAGATACAGGTGAAATACAGGACTATGATCTCTAGATAAGGGTGAAATACAGGACTATGATCTCTAGATAAGGGTGAAATACAGGACTATGATCTCTAGATAAGGGTGAAATACAGGACTATGATCTCTAGATAAGGGTGAAATACAGGACTATGATCTCTAGATAAGGGTGAAATACAGGACTATGATCTCTAGATACAGGGTGAAATACAGGACTATGATCTCTAGATACAGGTGAAATACAGGACTATGATCTCTAGATACAGGTGAAATACAGGACTATGATCTCTAGATAAGGGTGAAATACAGGACTATGATCTCTAGATAAGGGTGAAATACAGGACTATGATCTCTAGATACAGGTGAAATACAGGACTATGATCTCTAGATAAGGGTGAAATACAGGACTATGATCTCTAGATAAGGGTGAAATACAGGACTATGATCTCTAGATAAGGGTGAAATACAGGACTATGATCTCTAGATAAGGGTGAAATACAGGACTATGATCTCTAGATACAGGTGAAATACAGGACTATGATCTCTAGATAAGGGTGAAATACAGGACTATGATCTCTAGATAAGGGTGAAATACAGGACTATGATCTCTAGATACAGGTGAAATACAGGACTATGATCTCTAGATACAGGTGAAATACAGGACTATGATCTCTAGATACAGGTGAAATACAGGACTATGATCTCTAGTTAAGGGTGAAATACAGGACTATGATCTCTAGATACAGGTGAAATACAGGACTATGATCTCTAGATACAGGTGAAATACAGGACTATGATCTCTAGATAAGGGTGAAATACAGGACTATGATCTCTAGATAAGGGTGAAATACAGGACTATGATCTCTAGATAATGGTGAAATACCGGACTATGATCTCTAACGGTGAAATACAGGACTATGATCTCTAGATAAGGGTGAAATACAGGACTATGATCTCTAGATAAGGGTGAAATACAGGACTATGATCTCTAGATAAGGGTGAAATACAGGACTATGATCTCTAGATAAGGGTGAAATACAGGACTATGATCTCTAGATAAGGGTGAAATACAGGACTATGATCTCTAGATAAGGGTGAAATACAGGACTATGATCTCTAGATACAGGTTAAATACAGGACTATGATCTTTAGATACAGGTGAAATACAGGACTATGATCTTTAGATAAGGGTGAAATACAGGACTATGATCTCTAGATAAGGGTGAAATACAGGACTATGATCTCTAGATAAGGGTGAAATACAGGACTATGATCTCTAGATAAGGGTGAAATACAGGACTATGATCTCTAGATAAGGGTGAAATACAGGACTATGATCTCTAGATAAGGGTGAAATACAGGACTATGATCTCTAGATAAGGGTGAAATACAGGACTATGATCTCTAGATACAGGTGAAATACAGGACTATGATCTCTAGATACAGGTGAAATACAGGACTATGATCTCTAGATAAGGGTGAAATACAGGACTATGATCTCTAGATAAGGGTGAAATACAGGACTATGATCTCTAGATAAGGGTGAAATACAGGACTATGATCTCTAGATAAGGGTGAAATACAGGACTATGATCTCTAGATACAGGTGAAATACAGGACTATGATCTCTAGATACAGGTGAAATACAGGACTATGATCTCTAGATAAGGGTGAAATACAGGACTATGATCTCTAGATAAGGGTGAAATACAGGACTATGATCTCTAGATAAGGGTGAAATACAGGACTATGATCTCTAGATAAGGGTGAAATACAGGACTATGATCTCTAGATAAGGGTGAAATACAGGACTATGATCTCTAGATACAGGTGAAATACAGGACTATGATCTCTAGATAAGGGTGAAATACAGGACTATGATCTCTAGATAAGGGTGAAATACAGGACTATGATCTCTAGATAAGGGTGAAATACAGGACTATGATCTCTAGATACAGGTGAAATACAGGACTATGATCTCTAGATACAGGTGAAATACAGGACTATGATCTCTAGATAAGGGTGAAATACAGGACTATGATCTCTAGATAAGGGTGAAATACAGGACTATGATCTCTAGATAAGGGTGAAATACAGGACTATGATCTCTAGATACAGGTGAAATACAGGACTATGATCTCTAGATAAGGGTGAAATACAGGACTATGATCTCTAGATAAGGGTGAAATACAGGACTATGATCTCTAGATAAGGGTGAAATACAGGACTATGATCTCTAGATAAGGGTGAAATACAGGACTATGATCTCTAGATAAGGGTGAAATACAGGACTATGATCTCTAGATAAGGGTGAAATACAGGACTATGATCTCTAGATAAGGGTGAAATACAGGACTATGATCTCTAGATACAGGTGAAATACAGGACTATGATCTCTAGATAAGGGTGAAATACAGGACTATGATCTCTAGATACAGGTGAAATACAGGACTATGATCTCTAGATAAGGGTGAAATACAGGACTATGATCTCTAGATACAGGTGAAATACAGGACTATGATCTCTAGATAAGGGTGAAATACAGGACTATGATCTCTAGATAAGGGTGAAATACAGGACTATGATCTCTAGATAAGGGTGAAATACAGGACTATGATCTCTAGATAAGGGTGAAATACAGGACTATGATCTCTAGATAAGGGTGAAATACAGGACTATGATCTCTAGATACAGGTGAAATACAGGACTATGATCTCTAGATACAGGTGAAATACAGGACTATGATCTCTAGATAAGGGTGAAATACAGGACTATGATCTCTAGATAAGGGTGAAATACAGGACTATGATCTCTAGATAAGGGTGAAATACAGGACTATGATCTCTAGATAAGGGTGAAATACAGGACTATGATCTCTAGATAAGGGTGAAATACAGGACTATGATCTCTAGATACAGGTGAAATACAGGACTATGATCTCTAGATACAGGTGAAATACAGGACTATGATCTCTAGATACAGGTGAAATACAGGACTATGATCTCTAGATAAGGGTGAAATACAGGACTATGATCTCTAGATAAGGGTGAAATACAGGACTATGATCTCTAGATAAGGGTGAAATACAGGACTATGATCTCTAGATAAGGGTGAAATACAGGACTATGATCTCTAGATAAGGGTGAAATACAGGACTATGATCTCTAGATACAGGTGAAATACAGGACTATCATCTCTAGATACAGGTGAAATACAGGACTATGATCTCTAACGGTGAAATACAGGACTATGATCTCTAGATAAGGGTGAAATACAGGACTATGATCTTTAGATAAGGGTGAAATACAGGACTATGATCTCTAGATAAGGGTGAAATACAGGACTATGATCTCTAGATACAGGTGAAATACAGGACTATGATCTCTAGATACAGGTGAAATACAGGACTATGATCTCTAGATACAGGTGAAATACAGGACTATGATCTCTAGTTAAGGGTGAAATACAGGACTATGATCTCTAGATAAGGGTGAATTACAAGACTATGATCTCTAGATACAGGTGAAATACAGGACTATGATCTCTAGATAAGGGTGAAATACAGGACTATGATCTCTAGATACAGGTGAAATACAGGACTATGATCTCTAGATAAGGGTGAAATACAGGACTATGATCTCTAGATAAGGGTGAAATACAGAACTATGATCTTTAGATGAGGGTGAAATACAGGACTATGATCTCTAAGGGTGAAATACAGGACTATGATCTCTAGATAAGGGTGAAATACAGGACTATGATCTCTAGATACAGGTGAAATACAGGACTATGATCTCTAGATACAGGTGAAATACAGGACTATGATCTCTAGATAAGGGTGAAATACAGGACTATGATCTCTAGATAAGGGTGAAATACAGGACTATGATCTCTAGATAAGGGTGAAATACAGGACTATGATCTCTAGATACAGGTGAAATACAGGACTATGATCTCTAGATACAGGTGAAATACAGGACTATGATCTTTAGATAAGGGTGAAATACAGGACTATGATCTCTAAGGGTGAAATACAGGACTATGATCTCTAGATAAGGGTGAAATACAGGACTATGATCTCTAGATACAGGTGAAATACAGGACTATGATCTCTAGATAAGGGTGAAATACAGGACTATGATCTTTAGATAGGGTGAAATACAGGACTATGATCTCTAGATACAGGTGAAATACAGGACTATGATCTCTAGATAAGGGTGAAATACAGGACTATGATCTTTAGATAAGGGTGAAATACAGGACTATGATCTCTAGATAAGGGTGAAATACAGGACTATGATCTCTAGATAAGGGTGAAATACAGGACTATGATCTTTAGATAAGGGTGAAATACAGGACTATGATCTCTAGATAAGGGTGAAATACAGGACTATGATCTCTATGTACAGGTGAAATACAGGACTATGATCTCTAGATACAGGTGAAATACAGGACTATGATCTCTAGATAAGGGTGAAATACAGGACTATGATCTCTAGATACAGGTGAAATACAGGACTATGATCTCTAAGGGTGAAATACAGGACTATGATCTCTAGATAAGGGTGAAATACAGGACTATGATCTCTAGATAAGGGTGAAATACAGGACTATGATCTCTAGATACAGGTGAAATACAGGACTATGATCTCTAGATACAGGTGAAATACAGGACTATGATCTCTAGATAAGGGTGAAATACAGGACTATGATCTTTAGATAAGGGTGAAATACAGGACTATGATCTTTAGATAAGGGTGAAATACAGGACTATGATCTCTAGATAAGGGTGAAATACAGGACTATGATCTCTATATACAGGTGAAATACAGGACTATGATCTCTAGATACAGGTGAAATACAGGACTATGATCTCTAGATAAGGGTGAAATACAGGACTATGATCTCTAGATAAGGGTGAAATACAGGACTATGATCTCTAGATAAGGGTGAAATACAGGACTATGATCTCTAGTTAAGGGTGAAATACAGGACTATGATCTCTAGATAAGGGTGAAATACAGGACTATGATCTCTATATACAGGTGAAATACAGGACTATGATCTCTAGATACAGGTGAAATACAGGACTATGATCTCTAGTTAAGGGTGAAATACAGGACTATGATCTCTAGATAAGGGTGAAATACAGGACTATGATCTCTAGATAAGGGTGAAATACAGGACTATGATCTCTAGATACAGGTGAAATACAGGACTATGATCTCTAGATAAGGGTGAAATACAGGACTATGATCTCTATATACAGGTGAAATACAGGACTATGATCTCTAGATACAGGTGAAATACAGGACTATGATCTCTAGTTAAGGGTGAAATACAGGACTATGATCTCTAGATAAGGGTGAAATACAGGACTATGATCTCTAGATAAGGGTGAAATACAGGACTATGATCTCTAAGGGTGAATTACAAGACTATGATCTCTAGATAAGGGTGAAATACAGGACTATGATCTCTAGATACAGGTGAAATACAGGACTATGATCTCTAGATAAGGGTGAAATACAGGACTATGATCTCTAGATAAGGGTGAAACACAGGACTATGATCTCTATGGGTGAAATACAGGACTATGATCTCTAGATAAGGGTGAAATACAGGACTATGATCTTTAGATGAGGGTGAAATACAGGACTATGATCTCTAACGGTGAAATACAGGACTATGATCTCTAGATACAGGTGAAATACAGGACTATGATCTCTAGATAAGGGTGAAATACAGGTCTATGATCTCTAGATAATGGTGAATTACAGGACTATGATCTCTAGATACAGGTGAAATACAGGACTATGATCTCTAGATAAGGGTGAAATACAGGACTATGATCTCTAGATACAGGTGAAATACAGGACTATGATCTCTAGATAAGGGTGAAATACAGGGCTATGATCTCTAGATACAGGTAAAATACAGGACTATGATCTCTAGATAAGGGTGAAATACAGAAACTATGATCTTTAGATGAGGGTGAAATACAGGACTATGATCTCTAGATAAGGGTGAAATACAGGACTATGATCTTTAGATAAGGGTGAAATACAGGACTATGATCTCTAGATAAGGGTGAAATACAGGACTATGATCTCTAGATACAGGTGAAATACAGGACTATGATCTCTAGATACAGGTGAAATACAGGACTATGATCTTTAGATAAGGGTGAAATACAGGACTATGATCTCTAGATACAGGTGAAATACAGGACTATGATCTCTAGATAAGGGTGAAATACAGGACTATGATCTCTAGATACAGGTGAAATACAGGACTATGATCTCTAGATAAGGGTGAAATACAGGACTATGATCTTTAGATAAGGGTGAAATACAGGACTATGATCTTTAGATGAGGGTGAAATACAGGACTATGATCTCTAGATAAGGGTGAAATACAGGACTATGATCTTTAGATAAGGGTGAAATACAGGACTATGATCTCTAGATAAGGGTGAAATACAGGACTATGATTTCTAGATAAGGGTGAAATACAGGACTATGATCTTTAGATAAGGGTGAAATACAGGACTATGATCTCTAGATAAGGGTGAAATACAGGACTATGATCTCTATGTACAGGTGAAATACAGGACTATGATCTCTAGATACAGGTGAAATACAGGACTATGATCTCTAGTTAAGGGTGAAATACAGGACTATGATCTCTAGATAAGGTTGAAATACAGGACTATGATCTCTAAGGGTGAAATACAGGACTATGATCTCTAGATAAGGGTGAAATACAGGACTATGATCTCTAGATAAGGGTGAAATACAGGACTATGATCTCTAGATACAGGTGAAATACAGGACTATCATCTCTAGATACAGGTGAAATACAGGACTATGATCTCTAGATAAGGGTGAAATACAGGACTATGATCTTTAGATAAGGGTGAAACACAGGACTATGATCTTTAGATAAGGGTGAAATACAGGACTATGATCTCTAGATAAGGGTGAAATACAGGACTATGATCTCTATATACAGGTGAAATACAGGACTATGATCTCTAGATACAGGTGAAATACAGGACTATGATCTCTAGTTAAGGGTGAAATACAGGACTATGATCTCTAGATAAGGGTGAAATACAGGACTATGATCTCTAGATAAGGGTGAAATACAGGACTATGATCTCTAGTTAAGGGTGAAATACAGGACTATGATCTCTAGTTAAGGGTGAAATACAGGACTATGATCTCTAGATAAGGGTGAAATACAGGACTATGATCTCTAAGGGTGAAATACAGGACTATGATCTCTAGATAAGGGTGAAATACAGGACTATGATCTTTAGATAAGGGTGAAATACAGGACTATGATCTCTAGATAAGGGTGAAATACAGGACTATGATCTTTAGATTAGGGTGAAATACAGGACTATGATCTCTAGATAAGGGTGAAATACAGGACTATGATCTCTAGATACAGGTGAAATACAGGACTATGATCTCTAGATACAGGTGAAATACAGGACTATGATCTTTAGATAAGGGTGAAATACAGGACTATGATCTCTAAGGGTGAAATACAGGACTATGATCTCTAGATAAGGATGAAAAACAGGACTATGATCTCTAGATAAGGGTGAAATACAGGACTATGATCTCTAGATACAGGTGAAATACAGGACTATGATCTCTAGATAAGGGTGAAATACAGGACTATGATCTTTAGATAACGGTGAAATACAGGACTTTGATCTTTAAATGAGGGTGAAATACAGGACTATGATCTCTAGATACAGGTGAAATACAGGACTATGATCTCTAGATAAGGGTGAAATACAGGTCTATGATCTCTAGATAATGGTGAATTACAGGACTATGATCTCTAGATACAGGTGAAATACAGGACTATGATCTCTAGATAAGGGTGAAATACAGGACTATGATCTCTAGATACAGGTGAAATACAGGACTATGATCTCTAGATAAGGGTGAAATACAGGGCTATGATCTCTAGATACAGGTAAAATACAGGACTATGATCTCTAGATACAGGTGAAATACAGGACTATGATCTTTAGATAAGGGTGAAATACAGGACTATGATCTTTAGATAAGGGTGAAATACAGAAACTTTGATCTTTTAGATGAGGGTGAAGTACAGGACTATGATCTCTAGATAAGGGTGAAATACAGGACTATGATCTTTAGATAAGGGTGAAATACAGGACTATGATCTCTAGATAAGGGTGAAATACAGGACTATGATCTCTAGATAAGGGTGAAATACAGGACTATGATCTCTAGATACAGGTGAAATACAGGACTATGATCTCTAGATACAGGTGAAATACAGGACTATGATCTTTAGATAAGGGTGAAATACAGGACTATGATCTCTAAGGGTGAAATACAGGACTATGATCTCTAGATAAGGATGAAAAACAGGACTATGATCTCTAGATAAGGGTGAAATACAGGACTATGATCTTTAGATAAGGGTGAAATACAGGACTATGATCTCTAAGGGTGAAATACAGGACTATGATCTCTAGATAAGGATGAAAAACAGGACTATGATCTCTAGATAAGGGTGAAATACAGGACTATGATCTTTAGATTAGGGTGAAATACAGGACTATGATCTCTAGATACAGGTGAAATACAGGACTATGATCTCTAGATAAGGGTGAAATACAGGACTATGATCTTTAGATAACGGTGAAATACAGGACTTTGATCTTTAGATGAGGGTGAAATACAGGACTATGATCTCTAGATAAGGGTGAAATACAGGACTATGATCTCTAGATAAGGGTGAAATACAGGACTATGATCTATAGATACAGGTCAAATACAGGACTATGATCTCTAGATAAAGGTGAAATACAGGACTATGATCTTTAGATAAGGGTGAAATACAGGACTATGATCTCTAGATACAGGTGAAATACAGGACTATGATCTCTAGATACGGGTGAAATACAGGACTATGATCTCTAGATACAGGTGAAATACAGGACTATGATCTCTAGATAAGGGTGAAATACAGGACTATGATCTTTAGATGAGGGTGAAATACAGGACTTTGATCTTTAGATGAGGGTGAAATACAGGACTATGATCTCTAGATAAGGGTGAAATACAGGACTATGATCTTTAGATAAGGGTGAAATACAGGACTATTATCTCTAGATAAGGGTGAAATACAGGACTATGATCTCTAAGGGTGAAATACAGGACTATGATCTCTAGATAAGGGTGAAATACAGGACTATGATCTCTAAGGGTGAAATACAGGACTATGATCTCTAGATAAGGGTGAAATACAGGACTATGATCTCTAAGGGTGAAATACAGGACTATGATCTATAGATACAGGTCAAATACAGGACTATGATCTCTAGATAAAGGTGAAATACAGGACTATGATCTTTAGATAAGGGTGAAATACAGGACTATGATCTCTAGATACAGGTGAAATACAGGACTATGATCTCTAGATAGGGTGAAATACAGGACTATGATCTCTAGATACAGGTGAAATACAGGACTATGATCTCTAGATAAGGGTGAAATACAGGACTATGATCTTTAGATGAGGGTGAAATACAGGACTTTGATCTTTAGATGAGGGTGAAATACAGGACTATGATCTCTAGATAAGGGTGAAATACAGGACTATGATCTTTAGATAAGGGTGAAATACAGGACTATTATCTCTAGATAAGGGTGAAATACAGGACTATGATCTCTAAGGGTGAAATACAGGACTATGATCTCTAGATAAGGGTGAAATACAGGACTATGATCTCTAAGGGTGAAATACAGGACTATGATCTCTAGATAAGGATGAAAAACAGGACTATGATCTCTAGATAAGGGTGAAATACAGGACTATGATCTCTAAGGGTGAAATACAGGACTATGATCTCTAGATAAGGGTGAAATACAGGACTATGATCTCTAACGGTGAAATACAGGACTATGATCTCTAGATAAGGATGAAAAACAGGACTATGATCTCTAGAAATACAGGACTATGATCTATAGATACAGGTCAAATACAGGACTATGATCTCTAGATAAAGGTGAAATACAGGACTTTGATCTCTATGGGTGAAATACAGGACTATGATCTCTAGATACAGGTGAAATACAGGACCATGATCTCTAGATAACGGTGAAACACAGGACTATGATATGAGATGATGAAATGTGTTGTCTGTGCTGTTTGATAATGACTACTTGAATTGCATTTGGTGGAAATATGTAACGAGCAACGTTGTAATACAGTTGTAATAACGTTGTACTACTTTCAGATGTTTATTGAATAAATACTTGCAGATGAATGACTCATCATTCTGTGTGGTAACTTGATGAAATAAAAAAAGAGTAAGATTGGCCACCCCTGTGTCATGGAGCAATAGGAATCAATAAAGCATGGATTGAATTCCAGGCAAGAGTGCCCGCTGGTTTTCAGAAATGCCTTTTTTATTGGTGCCTGGTTCAGGGACTAATTTAGACCTTGTGTAAATGGAAAGACCAGTAGGACATCAGCTCCTGTGTCTCAGAAAGTAGTCTGGAATATAACGTATTATGCTTTTTTACCAGTAGGTGGAATAGATGGATAACTCATGTTTTAACGCACATGATCTCTTTGCATCCATATCCCCGTAAAATAACTTGGAAGAACCTGGAAGTTGTAATAACTGTATCTGTATAAACCTGAGAGTTGTAATAACTATATCTGTATAAACCTGAGAGTTGTAATAACTATATCTGTATAAACCTGAGAGTTGTAATAACTATATCTGTATAAACCTGAGAGTTGTAATAACTGTATCTGTATAAACCTGAGAGTTGTAATAACTGTATCTGTATAAACCTGAGAGTTGTAATAACTATATCTGTATAAACCTGAGAGTTGTAATAACTATATCTGTATACACCTGAGAGTTGTAATAACTAGATCTGTATACACCTGAGAGTTGTAATAACTGTATCTGTATACACCTGAGAGTTGTAATAACTATATCTGTATACACCTGAGAGTTGTAATAACTATATCTGTATAAACCTGAGAGTTGTAATAACTGTATCTGTATACACCTGAGAGTTGTAATAACTATATCTGTATACACCTGAGAGTTGTAATAACTATCTGTATAAAACAGAGTTGTAATAACTGTATCTGCCTCTCTCTCTCTCTCTCTCTCTGCCTCTCTCTTTCTCTCTCTGCCTCTGTCTCTGTCTCTGCCTCTCTCTCTCTCTCTCTCTCTCTATCTGGCAGACACAGAGAGATAGAGAGACCGTACTCTATAACTTGGTGGGAACTAAATGCTGTGGCTGTTTGTGTTGCAAGTACATGTAGTTCTAGAAGGACTTTTCCTTCAACTCTAAATCTGTTTTCTTTAAATCCTTGCAACACTGAGGATCATTGCTCAGCCCGAGGTGACAGCAAGGGTGAATGACACCCTGTGGTGTCCCGTGTGGCTCAGTTGGTAGAGCATGGCGCTTACAACGCCAGGGTTGTGGGTTCGTTTTCCCACGGGGGGGCAAATATGGGAAAATATACGCACTCACTACTGTAAGTCACTCTGGATAAGAGTGTCTGCTAAATGACTAACATGTTAATCTGCATAATGATGAAGTGGATGTGTCAGAGGTATTGCTGTGACGTCTGCCTGACTGAAATGGCAGCTCTGGATGTATCTCTGTGTCTGTGTGACACCCACTCTCTCTGGTTATGGCTCAATCGTCTCTCCTTCTTTCCAACGTGTGCGCTAGGTCAATCCCCTCACTGATTTGAAAGGAAATAAATGGTCTAAGGAATATGGTGAATATTAGCCCCATGCAACCAGAAATGCAATGCTTTTAGATTTGTGGGAAGTAGTGAATGAGTGCACACATCAGAAGAAAGGAGACATTATTGGGATGTACCTTCTGTCTGTCTGTCTCTCTCTCTCTCTCTCTCTCTCTCTCTGCCTCTCTCTGTCTCTCTCTCTCTCTGTCTCTCTCTCTCTCTCTCTCTCTCTCTCTCTCTCTCTGCCTCTGTCTCTGTCTCTCTCTGCCTCTCTCTCTCTCTCTCTCTCTCTCTCTCTCTCTCTCTCGCTCTGCCTCTCTCTCTCTCTGCCTCTGTCTCTGTCTCTCTCTGCCTCTCTCTCTCTCGCTCTGCTCTCTCTCTCTCTCTCTCTCTCTCTCTCTGGCAGACACAGAGAGACAGAGAGACCGTACTCTATAACTTGGTGGGAACTAGTCTGCTAGTCTAATTTGTGGCATGGCGTGTCAGAGAAAGCAATGATCAGAGCCCATCACACAGAACCTCGAGCTGCCGCCTCTGGGTGAGAGAATGAGAGGGGGGGTTGCTATAGCAGTTCTGTGTGATAAAGAAGACCCTCCCGACCTGAAATATCCCTCTCCCCATGCCTCTCTCTCTCTCTCTCTCTGAAACACACACCACTCCCCCTTTCATACAGACACACACAGACACAGAAACACACAAACATACACACACACAGTTGGTGCCATGAGGAGAGCAGCTACCATGTCTCAAGTAGCTCCAATTCTGCTGAGTGTGAAGACAGAGGGAAACATAGATGCTTGAGAGAGGGCATTCTCATCCTCTAGTGCAGGGGCATTCAACTCTGACCCTACCAGGTCTGTAGCCTGCTGGTTCTCTGTTCTACCTGGTCATTAATTGCACCCACCTGATGTCCCTGGTCTAAATCAGTCCCTGATTAGAGGGGAATCACCCACCTGATGTCCCAGGTCTAAATCAGTCCCTGATTAGAGGGGAATCACCTACCTGGTGTCCCAAGTGTAAATCAGTCCCTGATTAGAGGGGAATCACCCACCTGGTGTCCCAGGTCTAAATCAGGCCCTGATTAGAGGGGAATCACCCACCTGGTGTCCCAGGTGTAAATAAGTCCCTGAATAGAGGGGAATCACCCACCTGGTGTCCCAAGTGTAAATCAGTCCCTGATTAGAGGGGAATCACCCACCTGATGTCCCAGGTCTAAATCAGTCCCTGATTAGAGGGGAATCACCCACCTGGTGTCCCAAGTGTAAATCAGTCCCTGATTAGAGGGGAATCACCCACCTGGTGTCCCAGGTCTAAATCAGTCCCTGATTAGAGGGGAATCACCCACCTGGTGTCCCAGGTCATAAATCAGTCCCTGATTAGAGGGGAATCACCCACCTGGTGTCCCAGGTCTAAATCAGTCCCTGATTAGAGGGGAATCACCCACCTGGTGTCCCAGGTCTAAATCAGGCCCTGATTAGAGGGGAATCACCCACCTGGTGTCCCAGGTGTAAATAAGTCCCTGAATAGAGGGGAATCACCCACCTGGTGTCCCAAGTGTAAATCAGTCCCTGATTAGAGGGGAATCACCCACCTGATGTCCCAGGTGTAAATAAGTCCCTGAATAGAGGGAATCACCCACCTGGTGTCCCAAGTGTAAATCAGTCCTGATTAGAGGGAATCACCCACCTGGTGTCCCAGGTCTAAATCAGTCCCTGATTAGAGGGAATCACCCACCTGGTGTCCCAGGTCATAAATCAGTCCCTGATTAGAGGGGAATCACCCACCTGGTGTCCCAGGTCTAAATCAGTCCCTGATTAGAGGGGAATCACCCACCTGGTGTCCCAGGTGTAAATAAGTCCCTGATTAGAGGGGAACTATGAAAAAATGCAGTGGAGCTGGCTTGGAGGTCCAGAGGCTCTAGTGGTTATTTATAGAGATTAGAGGAAGATAAATGGGATTGAGGGTTGTGTACCAAATGGCACCCCATTCCCTGTTGGCCCCTGGTCAAAAGTAGTGCAAAATATAGGGAATGTGGTGCCATTTGGGATACACTCCGGATGTTATGAAAGAAACACTGTCTGCATCATAACCTACACCATCTCACAGATGCTTCTAGAACTAATCCAACTGCCTTTCATCAGGCTCCATTCAATCGCATTAGAAACAGTAGGAGGGAGTGTGTGAGAGAGAGTGTGTGTGTGTGATAGAGAGTGTGTTTGTGAAAGTGTGTGTATGTGTGTGTGGGGTGGGGTGGAGGGCTGCAGATTAATCACACTCCCCTAGTCCCTCTGTGCTATCTTGACATCACAGGGCCGGGAGCTGGGACCAAGCTGTGCCTTTAGGGAAGACAGCACACACACTGTCGTTGTCACAGCACAGGGCCACAGTTTAAAATCCCTTCCGCCCCTCCAGTTCTACACCTTAGCCCCCATCCCAAATATCTTGTCAGAGTGTGACCGTGTCCTGGTCACCCATTGGCCACCACTCTCCCCCTCCTCTAGTTAGCCTGGCCTCCACTCTCCCCCCTCCTCTAGTTAGCCTGGCCACCACTCTCCCCCCTCCTCTAGTTAACCTGGCCACCACTCTCCCCCCTCCTCCCCCTAACCCTAACCCTCCTCTAGTTAGCCTGGCCACCACTCTCCCCCCTCCTCTAGTTAGCCTGGCCACCACTCTCCCCCTCCTCTAGTTAGCCTGGCCACCACTCTCCCCTCTCCTCTAGTTAGCCTGGCCACCACTCTCCCCCCTCCTCTAGTTAGCCTGGCCACCACTCTCCTCTCTCCTCTAGTTAGCCTGGCCACCACTCTCCCCCTCCTCTAGTTAGCCTGGTCACCACTCTCCCCCTCCTCCCTAACCCTCCTCTAGTTAGCCTGGCCACCACTCTCCCCCTCCTCTAGTTAGCCTGGCCACCACTCTCCCCCTCCTCCCTAACCCTAACCCTCCTCTAGTTAGCCTGGCCACCACTCTCCCCCTTCTCTAGTTAGCCTGGCCACCACTCTCCCCCTCCTCCCCTAACCCTAACCCTCCTCTAGTTAGCCTGGCCACCACTCTCCCCCCTCCTCCCCCTAACCCTAACCCTCCTCTAGTTAGCCTGGCCACCACTCTCCCCCTTCTCTGGATTAGCCTGGCCACCACTCTCCCCTCTCCTCTAGTTAGCCTGGCCACCACTCTCCCCTCTCCTCTAGTTAGCCTGGCCACCACTCTCCCCTCTCCTCTAGTTAGCCTGGCCACCACTCTCCCCTCTCCTCTAGTTAGCCTGGTCACCACTCTCCCCCCACCTCCCCTAACCCTCCTCTAGTTAGCCTGGCCACCACTCTCCCCCCTCCTCTAGTTAGCCTGGCCACCACTCTCCCCCCTCCTCCCCCATGGGGAGAGGGGGGGTTGCTATAGCAGTTCTGTGTGATAAAGAAGACCCTCCCGACCTGAAATATCCCTCTCCCCATGCCTCTCTCTCTCTCTCTCTCTCTCTGAAACACACACCACTCCCCCTTTCATACAGACACACACAGACACAGAAACACACAAACATACACACACACAGTTGGTGCCATGAGGAGAGCAGCTACCATGTCTCAAGTAGCTCCAATTCTGCTGAGTGTGAAGACAGAGGGAAACATAGATGCTTGAGAGAGGGCATTCTCATCCTCTAGTGCAGGGGCATTCAACTCTGACCCTACCAGGTCTGTAGCCTGCTGGTTCTCTGTTCTACCTGGTCATTAATTGCACCCACCTGATGTCCCTGGTCTAAATCAGTCCCTGATTAGAGGGGAATCACCCACCTGATGTCCCAGGTCTAAATCAGTCCCTGATTAGAGGGGAATCACCCACCTGATGTCCCAGGTCTAAATCAGTCCCTGATTAGAGGGGAATCACCCACCAGATGTCCCAGGTGTAAATAAGTCCCTGAATAGAGGGGAATCACCCACCTGGTGTCCCAAGTGTAAATCAGTCCCTGATTAGAGGGGAATCACCCACCTGGTGTCCCAGGTCTAAATCAGTCCCTGATTAGAGGGGAATCACCCACCTGGTGTCCCAGGTCATAAATCAGTCCCTGATTAGAGGGGAATTCACCCACCTGGTGTCCCAGGTCTAAATCAGTCCCTGATTAGAGGGAATCACCCACCTGGTGTCCCAGGTGTAAATAAGTCCCTGATTAGAGGGGAACTATGAAAAAATGCAGTGGAGCTGGCTTGGAGGTCCAGAGGCTCTAGTGGTTATTTATAGAGATTAGAGAGGAAGATAAATGGGATTGAGGTTGTGTACCAAATGGCACCCCATTCCCTGTTGGCTCTGGTCAAAGAAGTAGTGCAAA
This sequence comes from Brachymystax lenok tsinlingensis, assembly GCA_030435695.1. NCBI lineage: Eukaryota > Metazoa > Chordata > Actinopteri > Salmoniformes > Salmonidae > Brachymystax > Brachymystax lenok. Next base: position 33,302,451 of record CM059796.1, read on the forward strand.
ATATAGGGAATGTGGTGCCATTTGGGATACACTCCGGATGTTATGAAAGA